>JAULJZ010211813.1:0-18608 GCA_032270985.1 Heliamphora pulchella | reverse complement strand
AATAATAACGGCTCAAAAGTAACGTGTTGTGATTTCTATGCATTTTTACTACAGGTGAGGATACATATGCAATATAAATTTTCCACTATTTCTTTCAATTTATTTTAGTTTTACTTATTTACAAGTATTGACATATTACAATGTTAGATCCGTCCCAATGATCAATCACTTCTTCTTTGACACCACGCCCTTCTCTCCCGTTACTCTGTTCTCTCTCCCATATACCATCGCCATCGTAAAGCCGCGTTGTCGTCTCCGTTCTGTCGCCGCTGTCCTGTCACAGTTGCGCTGCCTCCACACCGCCGCCAGATCTGTCGCCATCGTCCTGTCGCAGTCGTGCAGCCTCCACGCTGCCACCAGATCTGTTTAGGTACTTTCATTTTCTCCCAACACTCTCTTCCCTTCCAATTTCCAAGATCTGTGGGAGTAGTGGATGGGTTTGTTTTGTTTTCACTGTATATATTTCCAACAGGTTAATCGGGTCCTTTAAGGGCGTAGAGTCTATTTTGATTTCGAAGAAGTGCACCGACCAGCTTGAGAGCAATCGAATAGTCAATGAGATTCTAGAGAGAGATAGAGAGATCCGTAGAGTCATTTTCATGTTTCACTCTGTGTTCAGTTCGGGAAAGTTGTGCAAGAAAGTATTTCACAAGAAAAGTGAAGTGAAGGGGAAAAAAACATATAAAATAATTAATTTCCATCACTTGCAATTGTTTAGCTTGCAAGAAAGTTGATAAAAAAAACTTAGTTTTCAACTTTTCTATGAGCATAATTTTATACTTTTTACAAGATTTATTTTATGAGAAAATGTTTCCCGCAAGAAAAGTATTTTTCTGAGTATTATATTTTTCTGTATCAACTGAACACATATGCAGGAAAATAAAGCAGTTATTTTTTTCTTTTTTCTTTCTTAAAGGATTAAAGGAATAATACTTCTTAATTTGAGCCAAATAATTCCAAGTAATTTCACATTTAATTTGTTCCAAACTTCTGAGTGCAACCAAATTTTGACTTGAACTGTACCGAAGTGGGCATTAAAAGTAATTGCATTAATTTGATTGTTCATTCATTGGAAAAAGAAAAACATTCACAAGAGGCTGACTTTCTATCACAATTACTCTTGTATTGAAAGTTGTTTTTCTCTTAAGAAAGTGCATTTTAGTAAAAACTTCAAATCCTATAGTTAGCTAAGATGTTGATTTATGCAAATACATTGTTGATTTCAATCTTATATAATCAGAAATCCAATGCTATATTGGCCTGGTTAAGCTATTGGTTGTTCCTACAAATAATTGACTATGTCATGTATTACCAAATTGTGGAAGAATTTCTACTATTATGCCAATTGCAAATTCTCTACTTATTACACTAATTGAAATTAAGTTACGTATGAAAATTGAGTTTCGTACAAAAATTAAAATTTCCCAAAAATTAGGTGTGTAATCGTATGTGATGTAAATTTGATTCGCAAAATTCAGTATATCTCACACATAAAAATAGATATATAGGTATGACCATTTACCAACAACTCATGATCGTCTGCTATACTTTTTTTATGCAATGCATCATCCAATGGTCAAAAATTACAATGACTCATTTGATTCCTGTGCAACGCAATTTTTGGTAGTTGAATGATGCATGTATTCTATACAAATTAAAAAAGCATGACAGATGATCCAAGTTCATCTACCAACTACATTATTAAGATTGTACTATAAGTGAGAGGGTTGTGCATGATTACAATATAAAAGAAATAAATCCATTGTCATAAAATAAAATCATTTCTTAAGGTCCATATATAGTCCCAACAAGAAATTACACTTTTAGCGACCAATTTTTGCAACCAACATTGAATTTGGTCGCGGAATATAGAGCAATTGGCGACCATATTCTCATTGGTCGCGGACTATACGACCATTGGCGATTGTAATTGTTTAGGTGGCAAAAAATAACACAATTGGCGACCATTATGTAGTTGGTCGCGGAATATACCACAATCGGCGACCACAATTTTGAGTTTGGTCGCGAACATATCACAGGGTTGTGCATGATTACAATTAAAAAGGGATAGCTTATTTCTCGACACATATATACCATTTGTTGATGATAAAAGTCTTCATATATGTTCCTATATGACTTTAATATCCAAAACTTAATCAGAAAAATAAAAAACAAAAATAGCTAAAACACATTATTATAGTAAGAACGTCTCGCTCCATAGTGGAGTTTACGAATTCAAGAGTTGTTCTTTAAGAAAATGTATATAGTTTGGACTTTTAGTTTTGACTCTCTTTAGGGTTGACTAGTAGGAAAGAGTCTTCCTCAGTTTAATTGGAAGTAAATCTAGCTCAATACCTAGAAGTTTCTGTTCTTTCTTGTTTAAATTAATCAATGAAAATGACACAGCAAATGGACTAAAAAGGTAGGTTGGTCATTTAAATTGAACTGGACAAGGCATGTGATATTGTAATCAATAAAGTTAAACTACCAACAAAGAAATCCATCTTGGGGAATTTTAATAAAAATAAAATATCAAAAATTAAAATAAAATAAATATTTCATTATTTCATTATATGAGATAAAATATCAAAAATTATTTCAATATAAATAATTATTTCATTATAAATATTTAATTATTTCATTAAATATCAAAAATTAAAATAAAATAAATATTTATTTCAATATAAATATTTAATTATTTCATTAAAATAAAATAAATATTTAATTTATTTCATTATAAATTACAAAAAAATTATTGTATAAAATAATTATATTGTTATTCAATACCATAAAAGCTATGCGATAAATTATATTTTTGTTACAAATTAAATATTTTAATTGTGGTGAATTAATTGTCTTTTTCTAAGACTATAAAAAGGCTTAACAAGCCTATTATTTTGTGTAGAGAAAAGAACTTAAAAATATTTGGTTAAGAAGATAAATAAGAGATCTTTTATTACATTTGTATTTTTATATATTTTTTATTTTACTATTAGCAATTTCGGTTTGCGACTCGTTTAAATCTTTGTAGTAGACGTGAATACGACAAGAAACATTTGTGAGTTCTTGCGTTGTATCTTATAGCTGAGCAATTCCCATCTCTCTCTCTCAGGATAACGCCCATCCTATTATGCCAAAAACTACTTAGCTCACTATTATTACTTTGCGTTTGTTTCCTCTGGTATTGCTTTATTTTAGCCAATATATACTTGCAAAATGACATATCATTTTTAATCACATCCCCATAACGTCTTATCGTGTCTAAAAAATCTTTTAATTTCTTATGAATGCTTATGCATGTCGGTGGTAATGTATTAACGATAGCATTGAACTACTATAATCATCTTATGATGTTGACTACATCTTTTTTAGATCATAAACCAATTTCTATCTTCTAGACTATAACGTTTCTTTGGCTCTTATTCAAATTGGATAAGTGTCATCAAGTGACAATCGCTCTACTTTCATTAATAAAAAAATGTATATCAAGAAAGCAATAAGACAACACCAAAGGTTATGTTTGGACGGCTAGAATCTTCAAAGAGAATGAGAATGTGATTCCGATTCTCTATAATTCCTTTGTTTTGAATAAGTAGGATTATGAAAGTGATTTCCGATTATTTATTCAACCAGGAATTACATTCCCAAATTAAGTAAGAATTTATTTCCACTTTCTCCATTGTAGTCTTAGATTTCCACTCTCCCCATGGTAGTCTTAGATTACAGGATCAATTAATAAAAAAATAAAATGTTCAAATCTAACAAATTTTTAATTTTTAGTATGATAAAAATTAAAAATCAACGAAAAATATTTCTCAACTCAACAAAAAATAAGTTGATTTTGATGAGAAATGTTTTCTAGTTATTTACGACGAAAAATAATTTTTATCATTTTCATCCGACCACTACCATCACACTACTTGCTACACCACCACTGTTATCGATATTGCCGTCACCACAATCGCTATCACCATCACTCCCACCGTCTCCATCTCCCACCACCCCAACTACCACTGTCGCCACTTCCATCACCTCTCTTGCTACCACTGTCAGCAACGCCATCATCGCCCCATTATTCAGATTTAGTCACTAATTTTCAAACGCAACTGGAATTAAATAATAACATATGAAAACAGAGAAAAATAATTAATACCAAGAACTTACGTTCACGACTGAGAGAACAAATATTTACTACGTTATATATGAAAGAGTACAATCACTTTTTACTCTCTACCAACTATTCTATCAAATTATTCTCACTCTTTTTTTTTTTAACTTTACAGCTCCATCAAGTGTCCTATTTGTAGGTACACCATAGAAATTCTAAAAGCATATAAACCCATATAATTATAAATTCAATTCAAATTGAATTTGTAGTGAGTTTCTAACCTCACCCCAACCCAATAACATACATATAGACCAAAAATAATAATATAGGCTCTTTAGAATACAAGGCACTTGATTCGTGTCGTTCTGTACCAAAAATAATATTTATAATTTTAAAATTAGCAACTAATCCGTAGAATAGTAGTTAAGTCCGAATATTGTTCCAACAGGAACTGGAAGGCTAAATCACAATTTTCTATAACATAAATACCAATACGGTTTTCCAATCAAAAGATTTGTTTGTTCTTTAAACAAAAAGTTGAAATTAAATAAACTGAAAATAAAGGTAAGATTTAGATGAGAGAACAAGATCCTGGGTTTTCGAATCCACCCTAACTAGTATTTTAGATTCATTAAGATTTCGTTCCTTTAACATAATTCAACTTAATTCGAACCCAGCTACAAGTCTGACCCAAAAGATCGTGAAAATAAAGTTTAATCCAAATATGACATAACCTATCTGGACTGGCACGAGTCTACCGTGTAAAACTCGGACTGATTCATCCCATCACAGCATAGCTTATCTCACTTTTGAATTGAAACAAAAAGTGAAAGAAGTTGCATGATCTCGTATTCACAATTACAAAAAACAAACACGGAAACTAGATCAAAACTTTAAAATTCGTTGATAAACACTCAACGTCTCAAATCCATACAATGAAAGTTGGAATTGTATTTAAAATAAACTAAAAATCGAAACTACTTCTAAAATACCAACTAGGGTTGCATCTAACCGTAAGATGAAGAAGTTGGCCGCTCATGCTGTGGTTTTGATCCATGCAGAATTGATGAAGAACAGAATCTCGACCTCCATCTTCTCCTTCTCATTACATTTCAAGCCTCAGTCATTGCCTCTATGTACCTCTTTAAAGTTTAGAGTCCCAGCTATTTAGTTATGCCCCCATAAACCTCCTTTTATAATGTAGCCATACCTAAGGGTTTTGAAGTTCGCGCAACATAAAATACAGGTGTCCGGATGGAAAGTCTCTAGATGAAAATGTCCGGACATTGGTTAGTATGCAAAACACTCTGGTTCAATCCGTCTGGATGCTTTGATTCCGTCCAGACGAAACTTTTAGCAAAAGTCCCATTTTGTCCTCTTTTCAGTTTTTGTCCTCTTAACTTAGTGCAATTTGAAAGATTAGATTGACGCTTTTACACACCGATCACACCCCTTAATTTGCACTTTGCTAATCCCTCGAACAAAGCAAAAAATAATAATAATAAAAGACTCGACTAGACACACTCCCACATGTAATTTAAAAATTTTGAAATAAAACTGTGAACTTTCTACCATCGACAATCAATTTGCACAATTTCTTGATTATTGCCATATTTATAAACAACTTTTCACAGACCTGGACTTAGTGTGTGTGAAAACTTAGCTACGCGCCTTAGTATCATGTTTCTAAATATTTAAAATTTGAACTTCTGTCAAAACTATGTCTCAACTTCAATTTTACTTGGTATTCACTCACAATCCAACACTCAGAAACAGGTGTACATATAAGTGCACTCGTTCTATGCGGCAGAAGTTATATTACGCAAATCAAATATATTCTGCACACTTAAAACACTAAAAGATGCCGAATTTAAATAATAACTCTTAATCTCGTGGTGAGAATGCCAATTGTTGAGAATATATAATGCATATTTTATTCGTCATTTTCTGTCAATTATTTTCACACGTCAGACCATGTTATCTCTAGTAACAAATATGGCTTTATTTTTTGTTGTAACTTTAGATGCGAAAAATGTGTATCTAGGTTACGTTGAATGTGTATAATGTCTAAGAACAAGTTACTTACTAAGCACTACTTGTTTCTCGTTTTTCTTTATTCAGTTTTCACTTTTATTATCATTTTCAAAGCCTACTTTTCATTTTACACTACAAGGATTCCATATTTTCCATTCGCTCAACCATTACTTTTTTTTTGGTGTCCCACTCAATTGTTCTTTTTTTTTTTGTTTCTTTTTTTCTCCTTTTTTTTTTCAGAAATCAAAATTTTCCACCATTTTCGAGAGTAGGCTTTATTCTACTAATTTAGCCACTACCTTGTTCACATGACTTACATTTTAAGGCTCAAAAGGGGGGACTAGAGTCTATTGAATAGCAAAAATACGAACAGTCTCAAATATAGAAACACGGCCTAAACTCATTTTCTAAGTTTAACATAGTTCTTTACATGGTCCAAATTTTCATAAAATTTTAAATGAAGCTTACAATGACGTTCTCAACTCTTAGCCAAAATAAATGAATAACGAGATTATCCAACGATAAATGCACGCTGTAAATAAAATGTAATGCGAGTAAACCTAGAAGAATCCCGCATAAAGGAAAAATAGTCTTAAAAGCTCGCTATGGGTTAAGTCTCCACCTTTTTGTTTTTCAAGTTGTTCTCACTATCAACATTCATTAGCATGAAAACCAATTAATCAGCTAAGTGTACAGTGCATAAAAGCTGAGTGTACAAATCTATGATCAACTTTTTATAAAAATTTGAGCAACTCAAAAATCACACGCCTTTACTTATCTGGGGTACAAGATTCACAGTTCAAAATTAAATTTCTAAAATAAAGCATAGACATTTTTTTAAAGCAATTAATAGATAGTAAAATGTCTATTTCCAACTTGAACTATCTAATGTCCTCATTGGAAGAACACGGACATGCGATGCGCAAAAAAAAGGGATAGAAAAAGTCATATGTCGAATAGTTGCTAAAAAAATTGCTTATCAAAAGTGTTAGCTTAAAGCATCCCACAATAAAATAGAAAAACAGTAAAGTACCGGAATGCTAAAATATCACATGCATAAGAATAAGAAATATTGCAACTTTTATTGATATTGTACCAAATAATTATAAAAATTAGCCGAATGGCCAACTAAGAACAATACATGTGGAAAAACATAAACTAAAAACATAAGAAAAACTAAACTAAAAAGACAAATAAGAAACAGCATCAGAAGAGTGGTGGTGGTGGTGGTGGTAGAGCCTATTGTGAGAGGACGAGGATGTCAAGCTTGTGACCGAATGCCTCAATCTGCTGCCACTATGCAGCCTGCTTCGCCTGAACTTGATTGAGCCGAGCTCCAATTTGGGCCTCAGCGAGTGAAACCGACCATAAAGGGCCTGATAGACCTATTTAGTGAAGCTCTATGGCTGCTGAATGAAAGAAGGGATTCCGACGCGGGAGAGTGGAGGTTATAAGGGCTGGGCCGACATTGGCTCGTCTTCATCACTTGAATCTCCTGGCTCAACTCCCTTTTTTGTAGCTTGGGGCCCAAGCTTTAGGCAGGATGCCAAGGTTCCTGCACTCTTCGACCACTAGCCTTTAGTGTAAACATGAGGTGTTGGATCGATTTTTTCAGATAGAGATAGGACGAAGGGGGTAGTGAGATGCAGTAGCCAAGAGAATAAGGGGCATGATCAGGTTGGCATAAGGCAGGTGCCGTATGGGCGAAGAGCTAGCGTGAACTTTTGCATTTCCTTAAGGCTGAGGTGCGGGATGGAGACGGTGGTGTCGGTGCGTAGAATGTATAAGGTAATAAGAAAATTGCCCCGCCGCACGTCCTTTTGGTCCATTGGGAAGACATTGGCTCGAAGAACAATGTCGACGAACCAAAGGTCGTCGGTTAGTTCCTCGTGGCGGGTGAAAGGATGGGATGGATCGGCACGACCACCGGTGATTGCCTGAACCATGGTGTTAGGTGTAGTTATGGGGTCAACCGGTTGGTGGGTTTCGTCATCTTCAATAGAGAGAATAGCGACGATATGCATGGCGGTGATGTTGAATTTGTGGTCGTTGATGGTAGAGGTAGTTAGTCCTTATAGAAGAGCCAGACTAAGCGGGGGTGTGGGTCCGTTAAGGGGTCAAGGAGGCCAATAAGCATCCTGGCTCAAAGGAGCTGTGTCTCGCGGTAGGCTATGCGATCTCAGGCCAAAAAAGTCTTCTCTAGCGAGTAGGTGGTCAAGTGGTGGGGGGAGTGGTTCTCTCATGGATTGGTGAGAGCGGTGACTGGTGGCGTTAGGCGATCACGTTTTGATTGAGGGCAGCAGGGAGACGGGGAGGCAATGGAGTACGAAAGAGAGAGAGGAGAGAACGAGAAGGGGAAGAGGTCATCGAAGAGCGTTAGAAGAGTGAGATGGGGCTAAAGAAGGAGAGGAGTTGAACAATAAAGGAGAAGTGGGTGAGGAAGGGCTCTATTTATAAGTCAGGGGAACCTAGGGGTTGAAAACCTCGAATCTGTCCAAAATGGCTAGTCCGTCTAGAACCCGGTTGGATGGTTTTAAATAGAAGATTTTTATCCGGATGCCCATCTGAATGGTTTACAATAGAATTTTTCCCATTCGGAAGGTTTAAAACGTCCATCCAAACGTATTTGATTTGGTCAAATCTATTGTACCTCAATGACTGAGTCAATTAATGTGGTAGGTGGGCAATCTGACCATTGTAGTGTCCTCTAAGATTCGAATTCATCTAGACAATTTTGGTACGTCCTGACAAAATTGAATTTTGAATATGTCCGGATATTTTTGGTCCGTCACGATAATTTGGCCATTTTTTTTAGAACAACACTTGTAGAAGACAAGGAAAATGTGGGTTCCCTCCCAAAAAGGCTAAGTTTAACATCTTCAGCTAGACATGAAGACCGGTTAGACAATTGGGTACTCGGGATCTGAGAGATCGATTGATTCAACAAGGGGCCAGAATAGGTGACTTTGACATATGGTTTGAGTTGTTGTCCATTGACCGTGAGATGTTTTCCATTTTGGGGGTTAAGTAGCTGACCGACACCATGGGGGTAGACATGAGTCATCACAACTGGACTGTCACACTAGGACTAGAGTTTGCCACGAAATAATCATAACTTAGAGTTGAACAACCAGACCTTCTGATTGGGCTCGAAGGATTTGTGATGGATGTGTTTGTAATGGAATGCTTTAATCCGAGCCTTATACGTACAGTAGCTCTCGTAGGCGTCGTTATGTATTTTATCGAGCTCAGTAAGCTGTAGTTATCGATGGGCACTGGCAATGGCCATGTTAAAATTGAACGTTTTTATGGCCCATAAAACACGGTGTTCCAGCTCGACCGATAAGTGGCACGTTTTTCCAAAGACGATACAGTAGTGGGATATGTTGATAGGTGTTTTGAAGGTTGTACGATAGGCCCAAAGGGCGGTATCGAACCTTTTAGACCAATCCTTGCGATCGGGATGGATGATTTTGGTCAGAATATTCTTGACTTCCTGATTCAACACTTCGACTTGGCCACTGATTTAGGAATGGTATAGGGTGGCTATCTTGTGTGTGATTGAATAACATCAAAGCAACGCGACGAAATATTTATTTAAGAAATGCGTACCGCCGTCGTTGATGATGGCTCGTGAAAACCTAAATCAACTAAAGATGTTTGATTTGAGGAATTTAACCACAACTTTGTGGTCATTCGATTTGGTAACCACGGTCTCTACCCATTTGGGGATATAATTCACCTCCACTAAGATGTACTCGTAGTCGTGAGACGGTGGAAACGGTCCCATAAAGTTAATGCTCCTGACGTCAAAAAACTTGACCACTAAGATCGAACAAAGGGGAATCATGTCTTTAACAAAAATCAGGTCGGTTTATTGGCATCAAAGGCAAGCTTAACAGAAGTCATGAACATCTTTAAAGAGCAAGGGCCAGTGGAATCCGCTCTGTAGGACTTTGGCCGTTGTTTTCTTACCACTGAAGTGTTCGCCACAAGTAAATTAGTTACAAAAATTGAGAATGCTAGTCATCTCACTTTTTGGGACTCACAGTTGGATCACCTGGTTAGGAAAGTACTTGAACAATTTTGGGTCTTCCTAATAGTAGTGCTTCAACTAGGCAAAGAATTGGACTTTATCTTGTTTAGACCAGTGAGATGGGATCTGACTAATTGCCATGTAATTCACTATATTTGCATACTCGTGCAGCTGGGTGCCTGTGACCGCAAAGAGTTGCTCATCGAAAAACGAGTCTTGTAATGCAATGGAGCCAATGGAGGGTTCCACTAGAAGGCGAGAGGTGTCGTCTGCGACAGAATTCTCAGTTCCTTTCTTATTGCGGATCTTAAGATCTAACTCTTGCAAGAGTAGGTTCCATCGAATTAGCTGAGGCTTGGTATCTTTCTTAGACAAAAGATACCAAAGAGCAGCATGGTTTGTGAAGATGACCACTTTTGAACCAAGGAGATAATAAAACCATAATTTATCTAGAGCGAAGACCATGACCAGCAATTCCTTCTCGATTATGGAATAGTTCAATTAAGCATCGGTGAGGGTTTTGCTAGCATAGTTGATAGCATACGGGACCTTATTCACTCTTTGTTCTAACAAGGCACCTACGATGTAGTCAAATGCATCACATATGATTTCGAAAGGGATGGACTAACTGCATGATAGGTGCCGTTGGTAGTGTGTGGAGGCATGGATTATCAAAGACAAAAGAAGTGTCCTTGGCGAGAAGGTCACACAAGGGTTTCGAGATTTGCGAGATGTCTTTAGTGAACTGTTAGTAAAAGCCGGCATGCCCGAGGAATGAACAGATATGTCTGTTCAAGGCATGGGAAAAGCTTAGAGATGAGATTAACTTTAGCTTTGTGAATTTCTATTCCTCTTTTGGATACTATGTGGCCAAGGACAATCCCCTTTTAAACCATAAAATGACTCTTCTCCTAACTCAACATTAGGTTCATATCGATGCCGCGTTTAAGCACTTTGGTGAGATTTGGAGGCATTCTTCAAATGAGGTTCCAAACACAAAAAAATCATCCATAAAGACTTTGAGAAACTTTTCAACCATGTTGAGAAATTTAGCCATCATGCACCTTTGGAATGTCGCATGTGCATTGTACAGTCTAAATGGCATCCATCGATAAGCGAAAGTGCCAAAAGGACATGTGAAAGTGGCTTTCTCTTGATCTTCCGAGTAGACGGGCACCTGATTGTACCTAGAATAACTATCTAGGAAACAATAGAAACTCTGACCTGCTAACTGCTCTAGGATTTGGTCAATGAATGGTAATGGAAAATATTCCTCCTTAGTCATAGAGTTCAGCTTTCTATAGTCAATACAAGCGCGCCAACTGGTGGTACTATCTGTGGGGACTAACTCTCCTTTATTATTTTTAACCACAATGATGCTAGACTTCTTTGGCACCACTTGAATGGGACTCGTCTTGTTGTTAGAGATGGGATATATGATACCTGCATCGAGCAATTTCACCACCTCTTTCATCACTACCTCTTTCATATTTGGGTTCAATCTCCGTTGTATTTCTTGAGTCAATTTGGCATCATCTTTGTAGTGAATGTGATGTATGCAAACAGAGGGATCAATGCCCTTAAGGTCAGCTACTGACCATCCAATGGATCCTCTATGGTCTTTTAACACATTAACAAGTTGACTTTCCTGCTCTGAAGTCGTCAGAGGCAATAATGGCAGGTAAGGTGCTATGAGGCCCTAAGAAGACGTACTTGAGAGTGGATGGAAGCGACTTCAACTCAAGTTGGGGTGGCAAATCTTGAGAGGACATAGCTAAGATTGATGAGAAGGGCAGTAGGGACTCGAATTGAGACCTCCACGGCAGATAGTCAAGAGAGCCGACGAACTCGAGTAAGGCATTGACATACTCGATGGATTTCTCAACATTGAAGGAGTCGTCTCTAAAGTAGGCTAGGCAGGGCTCAGGGGGATCTTCTGTCAGGATAAGAGGGAGTGCCGCCTCAATGGCCTCTTCGATAATGTTGACTACAAAGCAGTCGAATTCCCGTGGAGGCTGATGAGAGGCATTGAAGACGTTTAGGCGTAACTTCATGTTTCCAAATGAATCTTCTATTGCCCTGGCCCGACAGTTTATGTATGCGTTGGCCATAGTTAAGAAAGGTCAACCGAGGATCATTGAGGTATGCCTCTTGAGATTCGGAATTGGATCGGTGTCTAGAACAACGAAGTCAATTGGAAAGAGGAATTTATCTACTTTAACAAGCACATCCTCGATGACTCAACGAGGTACTTAGACTGATCGGCCGGCAAACTAGAGGGTAACCAACGTGGGTTTTAGTTCACCTAGTTCAAACTACTCATACACCGAGTACTGGAGAAAGTTGACACTAGCTCCTAAGTCAAGAAGGGCATGATCAATTGAATGATTGCCTATGACACATGAGATAAAGGAGTCCTCAGATCTTTGAGTTTGAGGATGTTGTCATGATGGATAATGGCATTGACGTGCTTGGTGAGGAGAACTTTCTTGGAAACATGGGTCCTCATTTTTCGTTTTTAAGTGCAAAGGTGTTTTAGAAACTTAACGTAAGAGGGAACCTATTTTATGGCATTCAAGAGGGGCATGCAGATTGATTTTGATTTTCTTGAAAAGTATGAGCATGTCCTCCATGGATGCTCCCTTTTTACTGAAAGCGACAACCCATTAAGGCACGTCAGGAATGGGGCTCTAAGTTCTGGAAGAGCTACTGGCAGAGTCGAGAGGGAGACAGAAAAAGGGGTAGGTACAGCACAAGATGTAAAAGAGTTGGTATTGGAGCCATTAGACGGCTCTGGGTCTCTAGGAGCTGTGGATGCCATGGTCTTTTTCGAATGGGTCTCGACTTCCCATCCATTTTGAAGGGTCACTACGACTTTAGCCTGCTCGTGGTATACATCGCTAGCTAAAAAATTCTCTATGGCAAACTAACCCTTGGGAGTACTCACTAGCCGGCTAGGTAGCTTGCCATCCTCTCAGTGATTTAGAGCAACAACTAGCTGCCTGACTTGGGTCTCTAGTTTGACAATGGACTGAGAATGTAAATGCAGAAGTTGAGTGTTCACCTCTAATCCTTGTAAGGCTTGCAATACTCATTACTTGAAAGTTGAGTTTCGAGCAAGGGTTGAAGGAGTTTGTTGTGGGACTAGTAGTCAGTATGCCTGAGGATTGAAAGCATTGGGATACGCGGGCCTAGATGATTGAACTGACGAGTTACCTGGATTGGGTTGCTGTCGTCATGAAAAATTGGGGTGGTTTTTTCATCCCGGGTTGTATGTGTTCGAGAAGAGATCATTACCCAGTCGAAAGAAACCTTGTGCAACATTTACTTGTTCCTGCACGAACTCGGGGTACTGGGCAGCGACTGTACATTCTGTGACAATGTGGGATGAGTTGGCACACAAGGCACATGTGTTCTGGAAAGTCGAGGATGGGGTAGCTGGTGATGGACTGTGACCATTAGACACGAGCTGGTCCAATTGTTTGGTCAATGCCACTACTTGGTTTGACAGATTTGGCGGTTGGGTAACCGCGTACATGCCTCGTGGTTTCTATGAGGATGAGATCATTGATTTGTCTATGCAAATGGCAGAGGCGTGTTGTTGTGAGTTTTCACTCAAGTTCTCCAAAATGGTCCACGTCTCAGTCTCGCTTTTTATCGTAAAGGTACTACTACAAGAGACATCTACAACTTGACGGTGATGAGGAGTTAGCTCGCCATTAAAGCATTGAACAAGCTGCCACTTGGGTACCGTGTGGTGGGGGCATTATCGAATGAGGTCCTTAAGACGTTCCCAAGTCTCGTGAAAAGTCTCGCCGTCGAGTTAGGTAAAACTCATGATAGCTCTTCTTATTTGATTGGTAGTACCTATCCAAAAGTATTTTTAAAGGAATTCATCTTGCATTTGTGCCCAAGTCGTGATTGCGTTTGCTTTCAAAGAGTTCAAAGAGTTAAGCCAATGTTTAGTTTTATCTTAGAGCAAAGAAGGGGAATTGTTTCAATTTTAGGGTTTCATTTGGAAAATTATTAATTTTAACAGTTGAGTATATTTTTAGGAATTCATCAATGTGTTTATAAGGGTCCTCGTTATTAGGTCCAAAATAAGATTGAAGCATTTGAATCACATTGGGCTTAATCTCGTATTGCACTGCCCCAACGTTGAGTAGCTCAATACAAAAAGGCGACATATATTCTGATGGAGTAAAATAGTGTCATTTGTGCATTTGGAGAGGTGGAAGACAAGAAACATTGCAGGGCTGCTCAGTTGTGCCTAAAAGTTCACCAAGAAACTTGGCTTAAAAAAACTTTGAGTAAAAAATAAATTGTTATAATTTTTAAAATTTATTTTTACATAATTTTATATTCTATATGAATCTTGTTTGATAAATTTTAACAAGTAGATTTTAAAAATATAATTTTTATAAAAAATAAATATGTTTAATAAAGTTATAATATTTTTTAAAAATATATAAAATTATTTTATATAAAAATGTCAAAAAATTAAAAGATTAAAAGCTTTTAAATTCCTAAACGAGACTCTTTTTTTTTTTTTTTTATAACTATGCTTAAAACCAAAAAGTGTGGCATTTGCAGTAGTTGGGACCAAGTATTTACAAAATAAGGATCGATTTAAAATAATAATTCATTTAATGTTATCTATTTTAATTCCTGGCGAGGTTTTTTATTTTTTAACATGTTTTATTTTTTTAATTCCTCTCGTTAAAAGAGCCAAAAAAAAAATCAAAAGATAAAAAGTTAAGAAACAAATAAATCAACAAGTTAAATTTATTTTTACTTATTTTCTGTTTTTAAGATTCTTTTCCCCTAAAATGCTAATAATTTTTTTACCTTTTAAATTCATCTTATTAGTATGAATTGAAAAACTAGAAAAATATAGATTAGAAAATAAGAATAGACAAAATAACTCAAATTGCAAAATCTTATTCCAAACAGGATGCAAGGCTACTCCAAAGAGAGAGAGAGAGAGAGAGAGAGAGAGAGCGCTCTGAAAGAACATGTCTTGTCCTTGTGTACATTGAAGGGATAGGTATCAATATTAATTTACTATGCCCCAAATTTATGAGGGCTACATTTATGGACCTTTTTTTTTTTATTTTACTTCTATGGCTCTGATTAGATGTCAGAATGATAATATATTCTAATGGTTAGCACATTTGTCACCACTTAGATTTTCTTTTGTCCAGTGGTCACCAATTTTTTTTATTAAATAACTGAGTGTTTAAATTAATTTAGGTGTATTACGATTAATTTTTGTTAAAGTATTTATAATTTTTAAATTTTCTTTGTAAAAAATATAAAAAACATAAAATAAAATAATTTATTTGGTAAAAAGCAAAAAATCAAATCAAATCAAACATAAATTTTTATAATATTTTATTCAAATTTTTACCTTATTATACAATATAATAATATTCATATTTGACAATTTATTTACTATTAATTCTAATTATATATAATCGTTATAATCAACTATATAAAATAATGATACTGTTCATTTTGAATAAAAAATACAAAATCTAACTTTTTATCTAATCAACTAATAGTATGAAAACTAGCTTAAATGTTATTTTATTAAGTCACCTATTTTAAACTCGAGTTTTAATATTTACTAAATACTCATAACTTCTATTACAAGTTATAATTTATAAGTTCTTAGTTTCAATAATGTTAAACACCACGCATAACTGCATGTGCCAAATACATTTGAAACCTGTTAAAACCAAAGACCTAAATTGTTTGTATAATTTGAGTTACAAACACACAATGTGAACTCAAGTACTTGCGTACTATAGATATTAAAAATGTACGCGAATTAGGGTGGCGCGGAGGGGAGAATTTTTTTTTAACTAACTCATTTTTTACGGGTCATTAGTTTTTCAACTTACCACAAATTCACTGATCATTAAAATTAGCGGATGGAGTAATTTTTTTGGCAGTTTCAACTCGCGATTTAGGTGGTTTAGTGGGTTAAAAAGTTATAAAACTTTAATATTATTTTCTTAACATTTATTCCTAAAAAATAAAATACGTATTTAATACATCAAACAAAAAATTAACTAAAATAAATAGTAATAATAACATAATTAAATATCTCTAAAACAATAATATTTACAGTGCATGCTTATTAAAAAAATATTCACAACATATAAAGTAGTAATTAAAATCATAAATGTATGAATTTATTCTTTATGTATCATAAGAAACTTATATAAATGTAAATATGCGTATGAGATTGAGATTCGTCGTATGTAGGAACACGATAACTATATATATTTTAGGCGAGTTGAATTTATGGCGGGTTAAAAAATTATAACTCGCAATCAATTTATTTATTTTTAATTTTTTACTCAATCCATCCTATCTAACTCAGTCACTCAGATTATCCACACGGTTTGGGTTAGGTTGAGTTGGCGGGTTAAAGTGGTTTAATGGGTTATTTGTATACCCTAACTTCTCGTACTTGTAGTTTAAAAGAATACAACAGATAATTCTGATATTCAAAAGGCCCAAACTTAAGAATGCAATGGAATATAGAATTTTATTAATATGCTAAGCCTAACTATTGTTGGGCCGTGGCCCAACCTCGGATTTGTTTCTACATATAACTCGGCACTCAACATGCGCCCCGTTTGGTCTATTTATTTAGTATAGTTCTTACTTTTTTTTTTTTTTAATCTTTTGACTATTTAAAAAAAAAAATCAAATCATCTAGATGAAAGAAACCAAAAAATAAAATATTTTTATCAAGAAATAAAAAGTTTTTTAAAAGCAAAAATAAACAACATAAAATTTAACTTATTGGCTTATTTTATCTTCTCTATTTTTTCTCGTTTTTTAATAAAAAAATTGTATTTTGGATTTTTATCAATAAAAAGAGTAAAAAAAAATGATTGAACAACATCTACTCTTTTATTAGTTTAAATTGTGTAGTTCACAGTTACATTTAACAATAAAATTCACAGTTTAAATCAATAAAAATGTAAATATTATTCACCTCACAAAATTATGCTACACTTTTTAAAATATCTAAGCTATTATAATAACAAAACAGTAGGGGCAATGACAAAATTAGGTAGATGACAGTATTTCTTTCTATTAACAAGGGTAAATATGTCTTTTTATTCACTTAACAAAAAATAATTTTATAAATTTAAAGTGATTTTACATAAATTTCTACTCTCCACATAACAACCCATTTTTTATATAGCTTTTCACATAATTTTTTTAAAAAAATATTTCTTATCTTTAAAAATATTTAACAATATTAAAGCATATGTTCTAAGAAGCCTAATAAAATTTTCAGTAATTTTAGGATCCCGAATAGGGAAACATAAAAATAAAAAAAGGGTTAGCATTTTAAAATTTTCGAACAGAGAGTTAATAGTAATTAGTATACACATACACAAATCGATTAAAACTAAATTGAATAAAGGGTTACCTGACTTTAGATTTTGTCCATTTTAGAGGGTTACCTGATTACAAATTTTGTCAATTTTAAATGTTAAAATTTACAAAATTATTATTCGATAATAAATAATTTAATATAACATAAATATATCTACCATAATATTTTAATTGATTAGTTAAAATCTCATTATTTATAATAAGATAATTTGAAAGCGAAATAAATTAAATATTTAAAATTTTAACAATAATATAATATTAGTTAAAAAAAATAAAAGTAGAGGTGAGATGATTTAGCCTATGTTTAGTATAATTTTTTTGAGAGATTTTTGTTTAAAAGTTTCTTAAAAAATTCATTAGTTTAGCTTCTGTTAACTTTTTCTACATGTTTTTATATTTATTTTTTTACAAAAATATCAAAAAGTCAAAAAATTTTAAAAAAATTAGTTCAAACACAAGTTTAGTTATCTAATGAGAGAAGATGAGAGAGAGTAAAGTTTTTTTTTTGAATAAATTACGGATCTTCATGAGGTTTTTGACAAAAATCAATACATTTTATGTAATTTTTGAAACGTCACTAACCTCTTTTATCAGTGTTGTTGCTCTAATGCTCTTAAACGAAATTAAGTTTTTACTTTTTTACTCTTATAATTAAATGGGTATATTACACTTACACCATATGTATTTAAGGGTTATATCACTGTCACCCAATCTATTCTTTGAAATATCACTGCACCCCCTTATTTTTTATTTTTTGTAAAACTTTAGTCCAAAAGTTAACAAAACGTTAACTTTTGGACGGAAAAATAATATTTTCACACTTACACCCCATGATTTCTTTGTTTTCACACTTATACCCCATATTTTCTTTGTTGTTTGTTTTTTGTTTTTTTTTTAATTACAAAATTTTATTTAAAAATTTTTAATTAAAAAATAAGTAAAATAAAAACATAAAATTTAATTTATTAATTTATTTTTATTTTTAAGTTTTTATTTTTGATAAAA
>JAULJZ010211803.1:0-18608 GCA_032270985.1 Heliamphora pulchella | reverse complement strand
CCTATCTGGCTTTGGTGTCCTGCTGTCTTTCAGAAAATTGACCTTCCTCTGCTTCTCGAAGATGCAACCCTCACACAAATCAAATTCTATAGACTTCAAACCCGACAACTTGCCCTTTGACTGCAGAATTTTTATCCCTTTCTCACTCATGTGCCCTAGCCTCTGATGCCATAAGCTCGTGTCTGAACCACTAGCAGCCAAAGCTATTGTACCCCTTGTACTAGTAGTCATGTACAGGGTACCTATTTTCATTTCTCGAGCCACTACCATAGCTCCTTTGGTGACTTTTCACGTGCCACCAACAAAGGTCACTGAATGACCTTCATTATCTAACTGTCCAACTGAAATTAAATTTCTCATTGGTTTAGGTACATGTCGTACCTTCTGTATCTTCCACGCTGACCTGTTCGGCACTCTGATTCTGACGTCGCCTGTACTTACGATATCTAAAGCCTCCCCGTCTGCCAAATATACCTTGCCAAAGTCACAGACAACATAATTGTCCATAATCTCCCGGTGTGCTATCGTGTGAAAGGATGCTCCTGAATCCAACACCTAAGAATCAATAGGGCTATCAACCGATAGGAGCAAGGCATCTTGGACGTTCTCTGTCACAGCATTGGCTGACTCACCATCAGCCTTCTTCTTCTGCTCCCTACAGTTCTTCTTGATATGGCCAGTCTTGCCACAACCCCAGCATTTAATTTGTCGTCCCGACATGGACTTGCTTCTGCCTCTTCTAGATTTAGACCTGCCCATGTTCCAATTTCTGTCATTATCTCTACCCCGTGCTTCAACATTTAATGCTGTACCAGCATTTGATCCCGAATTAGATACCTCACCCGAATCCCTCCTGCGAGCCTCCTCGCTCAATATCAAATCCCTGACATCGTCGTACTTCAGTTTGTTTTTACCGACAGAATTACTCACCGCCGTTCTTATAGCCTCCCAACTGTTTGGCAATGAATCCAACACAATCAAGGCCCTGACTTTATCATCAAAACTGATATCCCCTAAAGATAGTTGATTCGTGATGGTATTGAACTCGTTTAAGTGTTGTGCAATGGGTGTACCCTCTGCCATCTTTAGGTTAAAGAGTTTTTTCATGAGGTGTACCTTATTGTTTGTTGACGGCGTCTCATACATACTTCACAGTGCTGTCATCATATCCGACGTAGTCTTTTCCTTGATTACGTTGTGCGTCACCGACCGGGACAACATTAATCTGATGACCCGCAGTACCTATCTGTCAAGTAAGGCCCAATCCTCATCCTTCATGCCCTCTGGTTTGGATCCCAAGAGCGAAAAGTGTAGCTTCTTCCTATACAGATAGTCTTCTATCTACATCCTCTAATAACCGAAGTCCGTACCATTGAACTTCACGATTCCTGTCGATCTGCCTTCTTCTGCCATGTGTGTTCTTCAACCTCCTAACCCGGAGCTCTGGTACCAGTTGTTGGGGATTAGAACACGATTACTAATCCCGCCCAAGATCAACCACGATCACACAAACACGGAATAAACACGAAGAAGAGAGAAAGAGAGACAATCTCACACAAACACAAGGTTTACGTGGTTCGGCAAGTTGTGCCATCGTCCACGGGATCACACACTTTCACTATTGATTGGAGGTTACAAGAAGAGAAGAAGTTCTGGGAGAGAGATTATAGAAGACCAAAAGCAAAAACATAACACTCTCACACGGCGGCTGCAACCCTAACAACTTATAAATACATTCCCACATAGACGGATCGATAGGTCTCATAGACGGATCGATCGGTCTATCAAGCGGTCTTACACTGCTCTCTGTTTTTCACCTGCAGACACCACCGATCGATCGGTCTCACCACCGATCGATCGGTCAACCATTTTTAATGATTTTTCTTCACATTCTCAACAATACCCAAGGTGGAATATCCCCAATCCCGCCACAGAGTTCAGGCCAATCAGTCTTGTTAGAACATTGTATAAGCTCCTATCCAAAATCCTAGTTGCTAGAATGAAGAAAGTCTTTCATAAAGTAATTGACGCCAAGCAATCAGCAATTATTCAAGGGAGACAAATTCTAGATCGTGTACTAATTGTTAATAAGATAATTAATTTACCAATGGAAAAAGGTCAAAACCCTAGGCATAATCTTCAAGATAGATTTTGAAAAGGCCAATGACATCATAAATTGGAAATTTTTGCTACTCAATAAAATGGGGTTTGGGAACAAATTGTTGGGTTTTTTTACTAGAATTTTGATTTTTCGAAGCTTGCTCTTAGGTTAGTGACTGCTCGAGCGGTTTGAGGTATGCTTGAGCAATCTGCCGGGGAATATGATTTTTTGTGTGGCGGCTAGGGTTTTTCTTTGACCTAAAGACTTCATATATAAGAGTTTTATGTCCCATAGAAACCCTAGAACGTTCAGAACGTCTTATACACCAGAGTGATGCTTAATTTAGAGATTAAAGAGTGTAGAAAGACGGTGAGAGCCTCAGTTTAAGACCACATATACATTGTGAGATAGAGAGTAATTATTGTAATCCTTATTTGGTTAATAGTGAATTGTTTCTTCTCACCCATGGAGTTAAGCAATCAGCCGAATCATGTATATCTTGTGTTTTTTGTTGTTCCTGTTCTTTTGTGTTAGCTATTGTGAATTGTAGCCAACGTGAGTTTTCGTTTGGTAGCCCAAATCAATTTATCTTAATCTTTTGGGAATTTTTGGCTTAAAATCCCAACAAATGGTATCATAGTCGGCGGTTGTTAAAGATCCAAGACCGTGGTAGAAGATCAAAGTTCTAGTTATTGGCTTAATAATCACAAGTTGCAGTAAAGATAACAAACATCAAGTACGAAGTTGAAAAGCTAAATGGCAAGAATAACTTCTCCCTGTGGCAGTGGCGGATAAAAGATCTATTGATCCAGCAAGGGGTATCCAAGACATTACTCGGCAAGACAAAAAAGCCAGAGAGATGACCGATGATGATTGGGATGATCTGGATTACAAGGCTGCGAGTTCGATTAGGTTGAATCTGAGAGACAAAGTTATTCACAACGTGCTCGATGTAGAGATAGCAGACGAGATTTGGTAGAAGCTAGAAGATCTCTACATGAAGAAGAATCTGGCCAATAAGTTGTATGTGAAGAAGTAACTGTATAGACTACAAATGAGGGAAGATACAAAGTTATTGAAATATCTTAATACGTATAATATTCTCATCACACAGTTATCCAGCTTTGGAGTAAAGGTTGATGATGAGGATAATGCGATCCTCCTCTTGGCATCGCTTTCAACCATAGACATCCCAATTTGACTAAGCCAAATCTTAGGCACCCGTCTCGAATGTTCTATAATGATGAAAGCGTGAAATTATGCTAAAGGATACTTTTAAGCAATAGTGATGTCAAGAACTCAACTCAAAACCCAAGAAAAACCCATATTCCTCTAAAACCTTCAGGCTGCGACCTTTGTGATCTTCACGGCCGCCACCTTTTTATGATCCTACCCAAGGCTAGGTCCTTGAGATCACGACCGTAACCTTTTTGTGATCTTTGAACAGGTTGTGAGCTCCATTTCTCACGGCCGCGACCTTTTTGTGATCTTACAATAGGCCATGACCTTTGAAGGTCACGACCGTCTTGGTTCGTACTTTTTGTTCATGGCTGCGACATTCAAGTATACGACCGCGTCCTTTACCCCATTTTGAAAAAGTGGCAGCATCCTAGAGGAGTTGCCCTAATGCCTATAAATAGGCGCCATTTTTCTGAGAATGATATGGACATTTTTTTTGAGATACCGATATTCTGCCAAATTTGCCACCCGTCCGATACTCTATCGAAATCTATACTCCGATATTAACCATTCTCGAGTCGAGCTCGTGACATTGCTTGTGTTTGGAGGACTCTCGAACCGCAAACGACTAGACGATTCTAGCCCACCATATTCGAGGGGACGTTCAAGACTGTTGACCTCATTAGGTAACCATAGGAATCATAACTCTTCTTAAACTCTGATTTTCTTTCTCCCGGGAGTCGTTGTGATTAGGGTTATCTTGTACTTAGTTTTGGTTTCTTTTGGTCATATAATTTATTTTCATATATAGTGTGAATGTTTTTATTAGAAAATACATAAAATAATAAAAAATAGGAATGTTCATAGTTTTTTGGTGAAACACAGTACGTTAATTGTTTTTTGTTCGGTCTGTTTATCATGTTTTCAATGCATACTTTGTATCCACATACACACTGGACACTAAAAAGGCCTCTGTCATTTCTAGAACATGACGGTCGTGACCTTCTATTGTCACGGCCGTGAGATTTTTGTTTGTTATTGGTAATGGTTGTAAGTTTTTCTCCATCATTGGTCACGGTCGCGACGTATTGTTGTTATGGCCGCGAACTCTTTTGGTTGAACCAGTAGTTCAAAAATCATGATTTGAACCTTTCTCTTGCCTATGTTTGATATTATATACACCATGTCTAGAGATCAATGATGTGTGAAGTGATAGTTGGTCAATCCCGTCTTAAAATAAACTGTGATCTTTGACAAACAATAGGTATTGTGCATTCTTTCTATTTGAACCCATTCACGCATTATGTATTCTATCATTTATAACGGCTGCGACCTCTGTTGTCATGGTCGCGAGATTTGATTCTCTGTTTGTTGCGGTTGCTACGTTTGATGATCACCACCGTGGTGCTTATTCTGTATTTTGTTATGGTCGCGACCTTTGGTTGGTACGGTCACGAGATTTCTGTCAATCCAGTGATAAAACCATGCTCCAGAATTCTTTTTCATCTTCTATGTGACTCTGTATGAAGCTATTAGAAATAGAAACTGTGTAGCATGTCCCTTAGGATTTTTGGTCATCTTTTAATATTTCTTTGCTTTATGATTGATTTAGTTTTATTTTAGCACAAACAATAAATGCTGAATGCTAGATATGAGAACTACCTTGCATGACTCGTAAATCTTTTTAGATAGAACTTTCTTTTCTTATTTGCTTTGTATGAACTCTCTTTAACTTCCAATTCTGTACATGTTACCTTTGAAAATTTTGAAGCAAGAACCGAAAATGACAAAGTAGAGGCCAATCTTATGTTTGGGCGAAAAGGGTTCTTAGCACCTTCCCTTTTCGTACCTTAGTCTCCGGATCCTCCTTTTTTTTTTTTTTTGTTACGCTTGAATGACATATAGCCTACTTTTTTTTTCTTGATTTTTTTCAAAAATTAAGTGAAAACTCCGTTTTTTACATGTGTTTGGGTATCTTGAGTTTTTCATTACAAAAGAAATATTTTCTTTACAAAATGGATATCTAACACATCATTTTTCCAAAACGAAATCCAAACCCCCACCGTTTTTCTGGCGACTCCGCTTGGGAGTGGTTTTCAAAAAAATCATAAGAAGTCTTAACTTGAAATGTTATTGGTTCTTGTTGTAAATTTTTCATTGGTATTCGTATTTGCATTGTACATTCTTGTATGCTTGATTCTCAAAACTCCCACTCCACCTAACTGATACCTCGATCAGTTTACTATCTCGAGGCTATGTTGGGAAAGCCAGTAACCTTTCAGGCCATATGATCTCATAGATGTGACCAAAACAGTTATTGCGTACCGTTTGACCATGCCTTGTACTATTACCTAGCATGGGAGGTATATTCTTGACTCTATTCAGAAGGTTTACTTAGTGTAGACCTACTAACCTTCTTTCTGTTGCATATAACTTGTTAGACCCTTTCTTCTAGGATCAATAAATCTTATAGGTTCATGTGATTTCCTTTTTGTGAATGCTTTTGTTTGTATAGCTAGCACCCTTTTTAGGATAGTTTTCGTTTCTCTATTTTTTTACTATGTGTGGGTTATTTCAAGTCTTTTTAGCTCAGAGGCTCGAGATTATAGCTTCGTGCAAGGAAGAATCTATACGCATTTGGGCTCAATCTCCAAGAGGAACACTTAGAAGGGTAGAACAACCAGATTCGTCGATGACAGATTAGCAATTGACCATGTCAGATATGATGAGGGCTATTATGGATATGCTGCAACATTAGAGGGAGTCAGTACTGCAGTGAATAATCAGGCAATAATTCAGACCCAATGTCAGGCATAAATTCTGAATTTGGAGACTCGAGTGGTAAACCCTAATGCAGTTCCTGACATGATCACGAAGATGAGGTAGGAGAAAACATTTGAAATGAGAACCTAGTACCCGAAGAAATCCAACCAGCAGTGGTACCACTTGTTCGACTGGGTGTCCCGGAGGGTATAGCCACCAAGGAGTCAATCTTGTTTGATAAGATTAACAAATTGAAGAATGTTTTGAGAAAGGCCCAAAGGGTTGAGGATTACATGCTAGATGTAGATGGAATCTATTTTTTTCCCGATGCAAAACTTCCTGGGAAGTTTAAGATACCCAATATGGAGAAATTTGATAGAACCGGAGATCTGAGGATTCATTTCAGGATGTATGTGGGAACTCTGTCACCATGGGGATTAGTGATCAATTAAAGGCTCAGCTTTTTCAACGATCCTTATTAGAAGCAGCCCCAAAGTGGTTTCTATCATTGGATGCTACAAAGACAAAAATCTTGGAGGATATTGCCACTGCATTCGTCAACTAGTACAATTACAACATTCAACTTGATGTCATAACTTGGGAAGTCGAGACTAGTAGGCAGGATGCCAATGAATCTTTTGTTGAGTTTTTAGCCCATTGGAGGGCTAATGTAGCCAAAATGACAAACAGACCCACTAAGAAGGAACAAGTGAGGATGGTGGTGAAGAATCTGCAGCCATAGTTTTGAAAATATCTAATTACACAACCTCTGATGACATTTGAGCAAATTTTTGATGTCGGGATACATATAGAGAATGCTTTGCAATCAGGTGATATTGAGAAAGGAGAATCGATGCAGAGGACAATGAGGAAGCCTTATACCAATAACCCCAATCCAGCCAATAATTCTACCAATCTAGTGAACCAGAGCTATGAGGTGAACCTATTAAACCCGAATCCAAATCAATCCAATTCATCTGCCCAGCCTACTACACAAAACTAGCCTTGAAACTAAAAAAATGACCTTCACCCAGCTGAGAGTGCCCTTTGTCTTCCATTCTGAGTCACATGATTGAAAGGGGTCTCTTGAAGCCCCTAGAGCTAACCCCACCACTAAATTCTTTACCACCTAGATACAACCCGACCCAATACTATGCCTTTCACCAGGAGTATGGTCATTTAACCAACAATTGTATGAGGCTTCAGCATGAGATTCAGGATTTGATAGATAACAAGGTGATTCCTCTACCAACTGCTGTTCAAAAGCCGAATGTGACTACCAACCCTTTGCTGAACCACTCATCTCAGCAAAATGTCAATGCTATTGGAGGAGAGATGAAAATCTTTGACCCTACCAAGTTCACAATTTCATCAACTAAGCCGAAGCTTATAGTTGACACGCCATCTGTTCACGATGTATTGTTAATCAATAGATTTGTTGGAGAACTTTTAGAGGATGATTTCGATGATTTTTCGATCTTTGTTATCTGTGAAGAAGATGATTTTCCTTCCTCTAATAGTGATGACGAGGAGGATAATGAGGTCAAAAATCTTTGGGAAGAACTAAAGCGCCTTAAGGCTCTCGAGGAGCTTAAAGAGGTAGGAATAGAAATTAAATGGCATGTTTTGACCACTTCGAGTAATGATGTGGCATGGTATGACAAGGATGAACCGAGTTCAAGGGTTGAGGACCTAGAAGTAGAGGCATCAGTAATAGGAGAGTCATTAAAAGGGAAAGTGATCGATGATAATAAGGCTAGACAAGTTGAGAAAGCACCAGTCGATGAAAATCAAACCGAAGCCGAGAAAAATTAGGAAGAAGAAGGAGAAAGTTTACCCAAGTGAATTTCTTGGATACCGAAAGTCTCGTATATGATCCTTCGGTCTCATCGTTCCTATTCATGAGTCAAAATCGAAAACTCCTTTACACGAGAGACCAGTTTTGTGCTCTCTTGACACGGATGAAATCTTATATGTGGAGGAGAACCACTTGTGGGACTGAGAGGAATTGGAAGAAGGACATATGGACATGGAAGTATTTGATGATGGAGAGGAAGATATTCTGGAGTGGCACCCAATGGTAGAAGGACCATATGATGATGGAGAATACTGGCTAATTGGAGAACCTTGAGTACCCCCTCCACCATTTGGTTATGAAAATTCCTTTGACCGAATTACACTTCCTCAACTTTTTGAGGTGGAAATCCGCGTTAATGAGGAATCCTGCTATATCGCACATAATGTAGTGGGAGTAGAAGAAGACGTTTGAGAAGTCGAAGAGACAGATAGCACGTGCACAATAGAAGAAATGCAGTAAGAAGACGGCCGAGAAAGGAAAAGGTAGAAGATTTTTGGGTTTTTCAAGGAAGAGAACACCCAATGACGGAAGTTAAGCAATTGACTAACCGGTTTGAAGGATTATGGGAACCAGAGGAATACGTAGAGCATTTAACAAGGACCGGGAGACATTTCAAGCCTGCTCAGTTAGAAAAGAGGCACCAAGTAAAGGGCAGAGGAGTCAAGGAAGCAAGAAGAGAAATGGGATGGTGAAGAAAAGGATGTGGTGCTAAAACAATTAAGAAAAACACATACGAATGTCAGTATTTTGGGGTTGCTAGTAGCTTCTCACAAACATAGACAAGTCGTGTTAAAGGCCTTAAACAAAGGGAATATCCTAATTCATGTTTCTCTAGATCAGTTGGTTAGAATGTTAGTGCCGGATAAATAGCCAAACGTGATTGCTTTTAGCGACAAAGACTTTTCGCCAGAGGGACCATCTCACAATAAGTCGCTACATTTGATTGTTAAATGTTTGGGAAAGTGGGTGCCAGTTGTTTTGATCGATAATGGTTTTGCACTCAAAGTATGCCCACTACGTATGGCTTGTTGCTTGAGATTGAAAACTCAAGATTTTAAGCTAAGTGCACAAGGATTACGAGCTTACGACAACACCCGGAAGAACATATTGGGTTTGGTAACTTTTGATGTGATAGTTGGACCGTGGGAGAGTGAAGCAGAGTTTCATATTCTCGACATGCTAGCTTCGTTCAACTTACTACTAGGAAGGTTGTGGTTGCATGATCCAACAGTGAGAGTAGTGCCATCGACCCTGTATCACAAGGCTAAATTGGTAAAAGATGGAGTGACTATCACTATTTTTGGAGAAACTGGCATGCCAACTCTTCTCAATGACACCACCCTGCTCCTTGAAATTCAACACGAGGAAGAAGACCTCCTCCTCAGCGGATTTAATTTTGATGAAACCAAGGCTGTCTAAGTACAAATGAACGAGGAAGATAACTATGTCAATCCAAAAGTAGTAGCAATAATGATAGGAATGTCTTTTTTTCTCAGGGATGGGACTTGGTAAGAACTTACAAGGGATCATAATGCTAATCCCTATTTATCACAACCGTCAGAGATGTGGGGTCGGATATAAGCCAAAATTAGAAGGTTTGAGAGAATAGAAGATTGGAAAGTATAGACCAACATTAAATGGGCCTTTCGTCAAGGAAGGAAATGATTTTTCCTATTGTAAATAATCGGAACCCTAGATTGAAGAAGAGACTAATTAGAAGTTATCAAGATTAGAAATCTTCTTCAGTCATCAGTTGTCCGACAGTGAGGAAGAAATGGAAGTATAGTAGATGGGATTCACCAAGAAAATACTAGTTGACTAGGTAGACTACTTTGAGCAAGGAGATCTGGGTTCTTTTTTCGATGAAGAGATGACCTAAATGCGTGCAGGCAATGAAAAAGACAAAGCTGTGCTGATGATGGATGCCAATAAGCCTGCGGATTATACTGAGTTCGTTATGGATGCAGCTGATGGAAGGTACAAGAGTTAGTCTTTTGAGTCTTGTTATGAATATGATGTAGAAAGTAAGTTGGAGTCCTAGTTCAGTAAGTCTGTTATGTTTGAGTCTGTAAGTAGTTCTTGTAATGGCAAGTCTGCCGGAAATGCACTTGTTATCATTCTGGGTTCTTCTTTCTATTCCGAGTTTGAGTCTCAGGAAGTAACCCCTTTTGAAATCAATGAAATGAATTAAGAGTTTGCTTACTTTGTTATGCTTCAAATATCTTGCGTGGATTCTAAAATTTTTGATGAATTTGAGGAGGATATCCCCCAAGAATTAAAATTTTTAATTGAAAAGTAAGAAAAATGCGAGCTAAACCAGTAATGAAAGAAACTGTCTATAAATCTTAATAATGAAAAGGACCCGCAGATGGTTCAGATCGATTCTACGCTATCTTCAAAAGAACCTGAGCAGTTAGCCGGTTTATCAAAAGAATTTAAAGATATTTTTGCATGATCCTACGAAGATATGCCCGGACTCAGTCTTGATATCGTGCAGCATCAAATCCCTCTCTATCCTAATGCTAAGCCTATTAAGTAGAAGCTCAGAAGAATTAAACCAGATTGGGCTTTTAAGATCAAGGAAGAAGTGACCAAGCAAATTGATGCTGGATTCCTCATAGTCACAGAGTATCCAAAGTGGGTAGTCAATATCATGCCAGTGCTAAAGAGAGGTGGAAGGATTCGAGTATGTGTCGATTTTAGAGACCTTAACAGGGCTAGCCCTAATAATGATTTTTTCCTCCCTCACATAGATGTATTGGTGGACAATATCGCCAGGAATGCACTCTTATTCTTCATGGATAGATTTTTGGGTTATAACCAAATCTTGATGGCACTAGAATATCGAAAAAAGACTACCTTCACGACACCTTGGGGAACATATTGTTATAGGGTTACGCCGTTTGGATTAAAGAATGCGGGAGCAACCTACCAGAGCGCTGCAACCACATTGTTGCACGATATGATACACAAAGAAGTGGAAGTATATGTAGACGATATGATAATAAAATCTAAGACCAAGGAAGGACATACAGTGGCGCTGAGAAAGTTCTTCGAACGGATAAGGAAATATAAGATGCATCTAATCCCACAAAAATGTGCTTTCGAAGTAACGGCGGGGAATATGCTTGAATTTATGATCACGCAGCGAGGGATAAAAGTCGATGAGTCAAAGATCAAAGTTATTCTCGCCATGCCCTCCCAAGAACCGAAAAGGAGGTAAGGAGTTTTTTAAGGAAAAATTCTTTTAATCAGTCGATTCATAGCTAAATTAACCACAACCTGTGAACCTCTGTTTCAACTCTTGAAGAAGGGAACGAAGTTTTTGGTGGGATTAATAGTGCCAGGATGCTTTCGATGCCGTACGGCGATACTTGCAAAACCCTCTAGTCTTGTCTCCACCAAAACCCAGCAATCCTATCCTCTGATCTTGTATCTGTCAGTGACTAATTCAACAATGAGATGCATGCTCGCACAAGAGGACGAAGCTAAGGTGGAAAAAGCCGTCTACTACCTAAGCAAAAAGATGACAGATTGCAAACTTCGGTACACGATTTTGGAAAAGACTTGCTGGGCACTAATTTGGGCATTCGGAAGGTTACGCTACTACATACTAGCATACCAAGTTATTCTGATCTCACAGATGGATCTACTTAAATTCCTGTTTGACAAGCCGGCCTTGACAAGAAAGTTAGCCAGATGGTTGCTAATACTAACTGAATTTGATTTGCAGTATGTCACAAAAAAATTGGTGAAAGAAAGAGCTGTCGTAGAGTTTTTGGCCGATCATCCTATTGGAGGAGAAGAAGAACCCAAATTTGAGTTTCTCGACAAACAAGTGTTAAAAACTAAGAAAGATTTGTGGACCCTGTATTTCGATGGAGCCTCGAATCAATACAGATATGAGATAGAGATACTTTTAATCACCCCAGATGACTCTCATATTCCGTTGGCTTACAAGTTAAGTTTCAAGATTACAAACAATCAGGATGAGTACGAAGCTTACTTAGGCAGATTGGAAGCTCTCTTGGAACTAGGGGCAAGAAAATTGGAAGTTATAGGAGACTCAGCTCTAGTTGTATCCCAAGCCAAAGGAAAATGGAAGGTCGGAGAAGAAAGGTTAATTCAATACCACCGAGAGCTTGAGGTAATGATCCCCTGTTTTGAGAACGTGATGTTTACCCATGTGCCAAGATTAAAGAATATGTTTGTCAACGCCCTGGCTACCCTAGCGTCAATGATAGATATACCACCTAGAGTAAGAATGAGACCTTTAGAGATCCAACAACGATATATATCCGCAGTTAATATTACCGCTGCAATTCAAGAGGCCAATGATGAAAGAGCCATCAGGAGGCTCGCCGCACAGTTTGTAATCTGTGAAGGGAAGTTGTACAAGAGAGGGTATTTAGGAGTTAACAAATGCTGTGTCGATATAGAAGAAGGACATGAACTGATGACTGGATAGCTCACTGGATAAAGCTAAACTTTTGGGTATAATCAAAGGAATACCAACATGTAGCCAAGGTCCAATCATCACACACCTACAATTTGCTGATGATACCATACTATTTTGCAGGTCAAAAATGGAAAAAGTAATGGCTATTAAAAGCCTTCTCAGGTGCTTTGAGTTAGCATTTGGTTTGAAGATTAATTTCCACAAAAGTATGGTCTGTGACATTTGGCTCCCAAAAGACTTTATGCTGAGTATAGCCAAGGCCCTTAAATGCAAAGTGGGTTTGCTTCCCTTTAAATTCTTGGGCCTACCAGTTGGAATATAACCCTAGACTCATGAGATGTTGGGAACCTGTCATTGCAAAGTTCTAACGAAGGCTGAGCGTATGAAAAACAAAATACTTATCCTTGGCTGGGAAGGTAGTTCTCTTCAGATTAACCTCTTCTAATTTTCCTTTATATTACCCTTCATTGTGCAAAATTCCTGATCAAGTCATCAGAATTATTAAGAAACTATATAGTAGATTTTTATGGGGTGACACTGAACAAAAGAAAAAGATTCATCTAGTGAAATGGTCTACTGTTATGCTAAGCAAGAAATATAGAGGCCTTGGCATTACCAATCTAAGAACTAGAAACAAAGCCTTACTTGCTAAATGGTGGTGGAGATTTCGGTATGAGAAGGAAAGCTTATGGAAACAAGTCTTATGTAGCAAACACAAAGGAAGAAAGTCTGATTGGTCCCCCAACAACTTGGAGTGTAGCAAAGGCTCTACAATTTGGAAAGGAATCCTTGAGGTGGGGTCCTTGGATGGTCTAAGAAAAGATATAATCATGGAGAACTGTTGCTTGTTTTGGGCTTAGGTGATGATATTTTATTTTGGAGTGACAAATGGGCTGGTAAAGATCCCTTAAGCTTTTATTCCCTAAGCTTCTTAGTCTCTCAATCAAGAAGGATGCTTCTATCGGGTCCTCCAGGTAGTCTCCCCCTACAGCCAACCCTTGGAACCTCTTATTTAGAAGGGATCTATTTGAATGGGAACTAGAGCAGCTAGCACTTCTCAAGTCATCCTTAGATAGGGTCAAAATCGATAGGAATAAAGCTGATAAACTCATATGGAGAGCTGATAGTTCTGGGGCCTTCTCGGTTAAATCCTTCGAAAAATCTTACAAGTCTAAGCTAGGCATTCCCAAGACCTTTCTTTAAAATGTCTGGATCCCCTTTATTCCCCCAAAAGTGCAAATCCATAGCTGGCTGTCCCTCTTAGGCAGACTGCCAACAATTGATCTCTTACTCAATAGAACATTGTACCAGCAACTTCATCAAAGAGTTTTGTTTTTTGCAAATCAAATCCTGAATCAATAGATCACCTTTTTATGCTTTGTTCAAAAGCCTGGGAAACATGGGGTAAGATCTTACAATGGTGGGGGATGCATTGGGTTTGCCCAGAGAAAATGGAGGGGCTGTACCAATGGTGGTTGGGGGAAAAGTTTAGAGACTTCAAGGGAAGAATATGGGTCTGGATTCTGTTTACCACAATTTAGTCCCATCGGTTGACTCACAATTATAGTTTTTAATTAAATAGCTATCAATTGGTCTGCATTGCTGGATTTGATAAAAATTAGAGCTGCATTTTGGGTTAAAATATCCAAGGATGCTCCTTTTTTCTCTGTGGAGGACTTCTTCTTCAGGTTTGAGTGTGTCAAATCTCTGAAAATCCATCCCATTACAAAGCCCTATAAACTTTACCTGCTAATATGCTTGATCTGTTGCTATCTGCTGAGGTGTTTAAGATCTGTGCTATTGGCTTGGTGCTGCTATGTTTTTGCTGGTTTAGTTGGACAGTTAGGTGTTCATTTGCTTTTAGTTTGTGGATCTGTTGGGGGTTGGGTGTTGAGTGGGTGCTGTTCTTGCTGCATTAGCTAGGTGTTGGTTGATGCCTTTGTTGTTTTGCTCGAGTTGGTGTTTCTTGTGTGTTGGGTGCTGTCCTGGTTGCTGATTTTGAGCTAGGTGCTGTTGAGTTTTTGTGAACATTAACTTGTGTCATTAGCTTGGTGTTGCTGGGAATTGCCTTTGATTTAACTTTCGTTTAATGCTTGTTGCTTGTGTTAATTTCTTGTTGTCTCTCTGGTTGGCCCCTTGTCAACTAGCTAGTGTGGATTGCTCGTCTCCCTTTGGGTTGTTGTGGCTTCTAGTAAGGGTTTATTCATTCCATTATAAGCTTCTCATCCTTTTCTATATATATATATATATGCCAATAAAAAAAACGAAAAATTGGTAAAAAATCCAATTTATAGGTCGTTTGCTATTTTTCATCAAGTATAAGATTTTTTAACAAACAAGTTATATCCACATAAAAGTTTTAACGCGCAATGTCTTTTTAAGACAAAAATACCCTAGAATAGCTAAATTTATGTATACCTTTTCAAAATATGTATGAAGAATACATATACATTTATCTGTCTTTTATTGAAAGTACATGTAAAAAACACAGATAAATTTATCTGTATTATTGAAAGCACGTATAAAGAACACATATAAGTTTATTCGTGCTTTTTCAAAACATATATAAAAAATACCGATAAATTTATATGTGCCTTTTTAAAACATGTATAAAGAATACAGATAAATTTATATGTGCCTTTTCAAAATATGTATAAAGAACATGTGTAAAAAATATAGATAATTTATATGTGCCTTTTTAAAATATGTATAAAAAACACAGCTAAATCTATATGTGCATTTTCAAAATATGTATAAAAAATATAAATAAATTTATATGTCTTTTATTGAAAGCACGTGTAAATAATATAGATAAATTTATCTGTCTTATTGAAAGGATGCATAAAGAATTTAGATAAATTTATCTGTTTGCATTATCTGTGTTGATATGCAAACAGATAAATTCATCTATTATGCATAAATATGTAAACAGATAAATTTATCTATTTGCATATTAAACAAATGAATAACAAATGATTATCAAACAGATAAATTTATCTTTTTGTTATGCAAAACAGATAAATTTATCTATTTGCAGGATATTTTTGGGAGAAATCACGTAATTGAACTTATGCCTTAAAATTTTTGTTGATGAATCTTGCGCGTTAAAATTTATTATTTTGAATCTTTGGCTGAAAACCCCATAAAAATGTATATTCTCTATTCTTATGGTTATAAAAAAATAATTTTTTGATCATGAATGAAATCTTTTGCAAATCGGATTATTCATATCCTATTAAAAAGAAACTCCAAATACTTGATAGATTTATCTAGTAGTTTTTAGTTTATAATGCTGTAAAAAGTGACGAAGATTCAAAAAATTTTGTTCTAAATTAACAAACACAATTCTGCTACTTCAAACTATAAGTTCGCAATAGAAGAAAATATTTATAGTTTATGTCATAATTATATTTTTTCAACTATAATATATAAATTCATAATTTCTGAATGGGCTCAAATTCAACTTGTACTAGCCCACTTGAAGCCCAATGAGTTCCAAGAGGAAGGCACTGATGCATGGGCTAGGAGGACCAGAACCAAGGTAACGAGTCACACAAGGTCGAGGTAGACATATTTGGTAGAACTACGGGTTTAGTATGAAAAGGATGACTGGATCAACATAATAAATTAATGAGGATAGTTTGGTTGAGCAAGAAACATTAATGGCGATTAGGCGAGACTGTACACGCTTCATTCATTGGTTAACTCAGACCATATGGGCATGATTTGCCCATTTGCAGGAAGAGGCCTATGATGGGACTAGCCTATCATGAGTTCTAAAGTTAAAGTACACTACAGAGCCCCTATAAAATGGGATGAAGCTTAAAGAGTGAGGCACAAAAAAACATTTCATTAGCCAAAATTTTATCCATTTGTTTACTCTACAGTTTCTCTCTTAAAGTCTATTTCTAACTTGATCGTTGAAGTGGCTTTCGATAATCGCCGCCAGCCAGTTCACGCTTGCCACTATGTGTAAGTCACTCAAATCATCCGAAGGTTCATTTGGGCTAGATCCTACCTACGTTATTTCAACACGTTTACGGTTCGATTCTTCTTACATTTGGCGCTGTATGTAAAAATGTATGTAAGAGTGATGAAGTTTGACAAGAAAAAGATTCCACCAGATCTCTTTATTCTTTGCTTAGCAGATAGTAGATAAATTAACATAATCAAGAAAGCTTAAAATCCTCTCACGATTCATACGTACATATATATATATATATATATATATATTTGTTTCTATGCTGAAGAAAAGAACAAATCTCACCCCTACCAAGATAGCTCTTGGTGGGTGTATTAAAGAGGACAAGAGTCTCTCTCCCTTTGGGGAGATTTTGGTTTTCCAAAGCTCAGAGGCTGAACTTCTATTGGCGTTTTGTGTGAGATAGGGAGAAAAGAGGAAATCACACTTCTTCCTCACACGCACTAGATTCTAATAACTCTTCACCAATCAATACGGAAAAATCTTTGGGTCCGTTGTTGCTTCGAAAATGCCCTTGGCTTCCGTTTCTAAAGATGTATTTTTATTTTTTATGCACCATTACGGCAAAAATTTCTCTCTCTAAACTATCGCGGACAATTGGAGGCTAGACACACACCCTTGGCTCCTCTCTCTAAAGATTTGGGAGATCATTCTCACCAACTCTCTCTCTCTCTCTCTCTCTCTCTCTCTCTGAATAATAGCAGAGAAAACCCATCAGGTTGCTTTGTGTCTCACCCTTAGCAGAAGAAAAAACCTGTGGACCCATCCCACCAAGTGAAGATAAAGTTTTTATATTTCCCAACTGTTACACCTAGATAACTTTTGGACCAACTGATGTCGACAATTAAGTTTTGCAAGTCGAGAAACCTGGTGGTAACCAACAGTACCGACCAATCGAGGGTTCAGACCAATCAAAAGGTGTTGAGACAAGGTGAGATCTCGCTGCTAAGTAGTTCTTCTGCTGCAAATCTGTTCGGGTGCTGATCTTTTAGGCACCTGATGGTTAACACCTCAATAGTTTCTCCGTGTTCGGTTGCTCAATTTTGCGGCTGTTGATACGATCAGCTGCCCATCTACCTCGGCACTTGGTGGGTTTTTTGGCAGCACAGCCCCCCATCTACCTCGGCACTTGGTGATTTGTTCCTCTGTAGCTCATCCGCTCATCTACCTCGACACTTGGTGGTTTGTTTCTCGGCAACTCAGTCGCCCATCTACCTCTGCACTCGGTGGTTTATTTATCGTTTGATCAATATTTTAGCTCAGCCGTCGAGGAAGACGTCAATTAATCTGATGAAAGATATTTGAAGTACCTCCAAGTTGTCCTCATGCTTACACTTTGAGGAGAATTATGTCCAACGTCTTTCCGGTCAATGGTTTCTGATGACCACTGGGATGTATTTTCTTGCTCGACGCCTAGACGATCTCTTCTGAATTTTTATTTGGATTTGGTTGGCTTCTTGATAGCCCGTTGGGTGGTGAGAAGCTTAGTATTTAAGTCGTCAAAGATAATTGGGCCTTCATTTGTTTTCCGTGTTAGTGTCTCGACAATCATTTACGAAGACAAGTATTCTTCAAGGGATAAAGACTACTTAAAGATCCTTTTAAAGTTGTGCACAGCAAGAGGAAACCTTGTCTCAGTAGGCTTTAGAAGCTTTTTTTTTTTTTTTTTTTTATGATTCAATTTCTGTCAATCACCATTGTTGAGGATCAGGATTAGAATCTACTGTTCCTATTCAAACTGGCTGAACAGTTCGGAACAGATTTCACGTGTGCCTGCACAAGTAAGGAGTGAGATACCCGCCAGTAGCTTTTTACCGGTAGACCCTCAGACGATCAAGTCAGACAAGGGATTTAGAGAGAGAGAGAGAGAGAAGAACTTGAGAGAGTAATTTGGCATAGTTTCTTCTGGTAAAAAGAGAGCATAACTTTGCCTTTGAAGGTGTTGGCTATTTATAGAAAAAAATATACTTGACTCGCTTTTAGAGTCCGACCCGACCCGAGCAAGTCGGGTTGTACTCTTTCTTTCTGATCAATGCATAACTGTCAATCTGATGGTGACTTATCATTACCATCATTATATCTTTTTGCAAGTTCCCTTCGTCATGTTAGGTGGCCCATATGCCCCCAGTCCCTGTTTGGGATAGGTCAACCTTCCCTGACACTCAGACTCTAGGATTGGTTCAACTGCTACTGTCCTTTTATCATGAGTACTAACTCTTGATAAGCGTATCACGGGCACAGATACCCATATATTGGGCCCCAAGCT
>JAULJZ010211785.1:0-18609 GCA_032270985.1 Heliamphora pulchella | reverse complement strand
ATTTCAGATTATTGTAATTGTTGAAAGTTAATAAAGATGTATTTTCTGGATCACCGAGCATGTATATATTTTATTTTAGCATTGGATTGTCTCCCAAAAAAGCCTAACTTGAATGTCGAAGTGCTTCCTGGTCAAACTTGACTGAAAGCACTAATAGTGTTCTCATTTTTATAGGAGTTAAGCAAGGTTTATTGAAGTCTTCGCGAGTTCAGATAAAGGAGTTCGGTTCCTATTACATCAGTTCATGAACACTAAAATAGGCCAAGTTGTTGGCTTGAATTGTGTCAACGTTTTTCTACACACACAATTTGGCGTCGTCTGTAGGAACAATATAGTCTTGAACTAGTAAACATGAGCTAGACCCCTATCGGAGTGGCTAGAAGTCAAGTTGGGAGCAGGAGGATGTCCCTCAGAGATTAATATCTATGGTACCAAATCAACCATGAGCAGCTAGAGCCCCACGCGAGGTTCGCCGGCACAGAGCGGGGGCCTTGCATGGTGAAAAGTGGCTACGGTATTCTATAACCAGTTCTAGAAGACAATGCCCTTCTTCCTCATCTTCTAAAGAAAGGGAAAGGATGGAAGAAAGGCTTGCCTAACGAGATAGAATTATCGATAACCTAAAGGAGAGGATGATGCGTCGAGATAGAGAGATTGAGGAAGTCAAGTAAAGGATTCAAAATGAAGAGACTAAAAGGGATTCTCGCGCAAGGCAGCGAGATAGCCCAAAATAAGAGGAGTCCAAATAGATTCAGGAATCTTACAGCCAAAATCATCCTCAGAGACAAGGGAAAAAAGCACCCAAAGAAAGCTAGAAAAGTATTCAGTATGGAGAAACTCCTGAAGAGACATTTGTTCGGTTGGTTTCAATGAAAGGAGCTAGGCCTAAACAAGACGTTAACCAAGATTCGGGTATGGCTGGAAAGAAGGATGGATGCTAGAATTCAACAAGCAGGGGGCCGAACAGCCCATGGCGTTGCAAGAAAGGCCTTTGAGCATATCACAATCTCTCTATTGACCGAAGAGATTGAGAATGCAAATCCACCGCGTAAGTTCACTCCCCCAAAGTTCGAGATGTATGATGAAAAAACAGATACAGTGAGTAATATTAGGTAATATAGACAAGCTATGGCACTTTGGAGTGGGAATGATGCATTCCTCTGTCGCATGTTTCCCTCCATCCTTGGGGATACAGCTTTGAGCTAGTTCCACAAGTTGGCCCCTCGTTTTGTGGTTAACTAGAAGCAGCTAACCGAGACTTTCACTGCTAGGTTCATCACCAACAATAGGCAGTCCAAGAGCATTAATACGTTGTTGCCTCTTCAAAAGAATGAAGGTGAGACTATTTAGGAATATGCTCAACATTACTATGAGGTTTTCAATGAAATCAAGGATTGTAGTGAGCAACTGGTAGTGGTGTCATTCAAGTTTAGATTACCATCACAAAGTAGGTTAAGGCAGTCCCTAACCAAGAAGGGAGTGCTAAGCATGTTTGAACTAATGGTAAAAATAGAGCAGCACGCCAAGGTTGAAAAAGATATAAGTCAAGCTGAGCAAAATTTGGCCTCTGTGAAATGCCCGAAAAGGACAGAAAGGGACTAAAAAGACATAAAACCGAAGAAAGATCCCTAGCAAAAAAGGGAACCCAAGGCTTACCGAGCATTGCAGACCATCTTTAAGGAACCCTTACACAAGCTCCTTGACTGAATCAAGGACAAATTGTACTTTTAGTGGCCTTTCAAGTTGATCAGCGATCCGAATAGAAGAGATCTGAAGAGGAAATATCTCTATCACGGGATCATGGCCACCTAATTGGGGAATGCCGAACGTTCAAGAGACATTTGAAGGATTTGGTGCGAGTAGGACATCTTTTAGAGTTTGTCGATGAAGAGAAAACCACTCGAGAAGAGAGGCCACAAACCCAAGAGAGGAGAGCTGAACAGAGGGATGCTCCTCTTGGGATGGTAAAAGTGATACATGACACCACAGAGCCCTTAACCTGAGCAGTAGTCCAACACCAGGTCAGAACCCTAGCCCACACGCTACAGGTGGATGAGGGTAAACACCGGAGAATTAGTGATCACTCGGGCCAGTTTCACACACAAGGGTTCATTTTTTCGGAGCAGGATTTCATAGGGGTGCAGATCCGCATAATGATGCCCTTGTCTTAACACTTTGGATTGTTGTCTACTATGTAATGAGAATTCTGGTCGACCAAGGTAGTTTGGTCAATATCATATACTACAGCCTTTACAAGAAACTCGGACTACAAGATTCAGCACTCAAAAAGTGCAAGACTCCGTTGATCGGCAACGGGTTAGACCTTGTATGGTCAATAGGGAGAATCACAGTACTAGTAAAGACAGGACCTGCAACGGTGATTACTGAATTCCTAGTGGTCAACCAACCCTCCTTCTACAATGCCATAGTAGGCAAAACATGGATACATAGCTTGAGAGTTGTCCCATCTACTTATCACCAGTCCCTCAAGTTCCAAATGGGAAAAAAACTGGTTGTGATCAAGGGGGATCAACAAGCAGCGAGGTAATGCTTCATGGTCACAATAAAAGGCAAGGAGCAATACTTTGAGGTGAAGACGGTGGAAATAAACAACGGCCCCACCATTTATGATTATCGCCAAACAACCGAATAAAGGGTAATTGAGGATTTGAAGAAAGTCCATATCAGCCCAGAAGACGAAGATGGTTCTTCTTGCTCGGATCAAGTTTGACCGAACAAGAGGAATCCAAACTAACTAAGTTCTTGAAGGAGAACAAAGAAGTCTTTGCATGGACACCCTATGAAATGTCGGGGATTGACCTCGAAGTGATCAGCCACCAACTAAATGTAGGCCCTATTAAGAAATCGGTGATGCAGAAACTAAGGAAAGCAACTGCCAACCATGCAGCAACAGTTATTAAAGAAGTACAGCGTTTGAAGAAAGCTGAAGTTATTGAGGAAGTATGCTACCCTAGTTTGCTAGCCAACACAGTGGTGGTCAAGAAGAATGATGGGAAATGGCGAGTTTGTGTCGAGTTCACCGACCTAAATAAAGCCTACCCAAAAGACTGTTTTCTTCTTCTTCGAATTGATTAACTTGTTAATTCTACAGCAGGGCATAAGCGGATGAGCTTCTTTAATGCATACTAGGAATATCACCAGATAGCAATGTACCCCATGACATGGAAAAAACAACCTTCATTACTCCCCGAGGGATATACTGTTATCGGATAATGCCTTTTGGTTTAAAGAATGCAGGAGCAAAGTGACCTTTGTAGAGATTTGAGCCTTGTAATCTTAAATCCTTGCTTTTTTGACTTTAATGCATAACGATACACAAGAGTAATTTTCTTTTATTCATTATCAACACTGCTTTTAACACTTTAGTCAACCTTATTTTTCTTAGTAGGAATAGAAACTTGCTACCTTAGAAGTTGATGACCATTTGAGATTTATAACATAATGATGAAATAATCAATTGTAATTTTTTCACCATAATGTTCGAATTTAGTATCAACAAAGTGTGATTCTGCTTTAGTGAAGGGTTTTCCATTAACTATCACCCTTTTTATAGCACTATTATGACAATATTTAAAGCATCAATAAGGGGGTGATGGAATAACACCATTTTCATGGAGCTATGGTCATCCTAGTAGCATGTTATAGATAGTCATGGCATCAATGACATAAAATAATATACTTAACGTTATGTCATCAATCAACAACTCCAAATAAATTACTTCAATAGCTCTTTGTTCTCCTAGATTGAAGTCTTGGATGATTAGACAATTATTATAAAGTGATGCCAAATTCTTCATTATGCAAAGAGTCAAAATATTGACTAATGGCTCACTATCTAAGAATATCTTATTGACCTTTTACTCAAGTGTATAACCCATGACAAAGAGAGGATGATTGTGTGGCATTAAGCCGAACATTAAGTCTTTATCTGAAAATGAGATAGTCATCATGTTTGCAACACGGTTATCTACGATTGCATGAGAATTAGGTTCAACTGACATGTCTTCTAGCAAAAAAAGCACTTCCATTCTCCAGCTCAAAGGAATCTCCAGTATTCACAGTATGACACTGATCCTAGATGATAGTTTTGCACATCGATTCTGTGAAAAATCCCCACAATATGGTTGGAGCACATGGTCCTTCTTCTAGCATATCTTTGGCTACTTTCCTAGCACATCTACTGTATTGTTTTCTCATGCTTGGCTTCATTTGCTTTTTTGCTCCTATACAATCAAAGATGATATGTAATTGACTTTGCTTTTTCTTACAGCTAAGCAATGCCCATCCTTCATCTTTCGAGCTAATCTGATCTGTTGATTTACAATGACTGCCCCATTTTTGGAATGTTGAATGAAAGAAAATAGTATTATTATGTTAACTGGGTTAAATGATCCAAATTGAATTTTGTGTCTTTGCGCCTTGGGGATGCGTCCTCCAAGTATTTGAGCTTCTTTGTTGAAGGAGTGTAGGATGGGATGATACAACAATGACAACGGTTTCATTTATGGCCACAACTTTCGTATGTTTTTCCTACAAAAGCTTTCATTAGCTAGGCAACTCAATCATTTTTTATTTCAGAATGAAACATCATTGAGTTCAATAGCTAACCAATTAGTGGTACTTGCATTAGTTTGGGCCCTGAATTTTCTCAGCATCTTCAAGATGTTTCATGTATAGAAGTTCAATGATATACATTTTCAACAAGACATTGAGCATGCGGAGAACTTCATAATTAGGAAATCGATATTCTTTTTCTTACATCTCTTTTCGTGTGAGCCTCCTCTTTCCTTTTCCTTAACTAGAATCATCCTTTTGACTATTTTTCTTTGTTAGTTTAGTATAAGTAGTAATCGTAACCGGTGTAGCAACCATTGTCATTAATTCCTTGGTATCAGCTTTAAGTGGAGGCTTGACTACTTTACAACTATGCTGCCTACTTTCTCATTTTCTAAGCTCTTGGATGGGCAGTCCTTGGAGAATATAGTGTAAATCCCAATACACTCCCTGAATTTACATATTTATTGTAGAAGTCTTGCTTACTCTCTCCTAGCAATTAAGGCTTAAACTTCTCCTTCGATTGATGCAATTAACAACATATTTATCTTTCCATCAGTGGGAATTCGTGAGTTTTAATTGTGTTGACGATACAACAAGTGTTATAGAAGCCTTTGAGAATTTTTTGTTCCATGTGTTTTTAACTTTTAATTGTACCAAATTTGAGATCGCAATACTATTGAAAGAATTTTCCTTGAGCGCTCAAATCAACTACTTGACCAGAAGATTTCCACTAGCATTGTTGATGTTTTCACAAAGTGAGTATTATGTTGCTTTGAATTTACCTTTGCCATTAAATTGTTAAGATGACTTTGGTGGCTGGTGTCTGAAAGACATCTTCATTTGACCAATTCTTCAAGTGTATGGCTTAGGATAAGTAAGCTAAGATTTTGGTACTTCATCATACTTATCTTTGATGACACCTAAGATAAACTCCTTCAATTGATCAATAGGATGGAGTCGTTGGCTATAATTTGCAAACTATTTTGTGTTTCTTGTTACTTATTAGAAGTTCCAGCCGCTTCTTGAGATTTGAAAGGGTTAGGAGTAACCTGGCTTGAATCTCGATGCTCTCAATTTTGTTAATTATCAACGCAATTTGAACAACACACTATTGGATAGTCTTGCAGAGAGCTTCAATAGCTCTTGTTAAAAGAGCAACCTGCACTTCTAGAGTGTTTGTTGTCATAATAGGTATGGCATCAACATCAACTAACTTGAACTTTAACTTGAGAGTGGGAGGAGAAAATGAAGATTCAAAAATGCTTTGAATTTGTTTCTTATTCTAGACCCAAATGGACTTCAATACTTAAGGATGATTCTAGAGACATGAAGGGGTGCGATAAGGTCGTTCTACCAATTGTAGTAAGATCCTTCTTTATCTATAAATTGACATCTTCTTTGTTGGCCTCTGAAGACCCATAAAGGGTATTTGATAATTTTAGTAAGTTGCAACCAGAAATAGGAATTGGTTTAGGAGGTAGCAGAGTTTGTAGAAACGTTTAAGTTGTAGCCTTTATCTTACTTTGATTAATTGGATCAGTACTCTTAGTACTAAAGCTTAAATTAGTTTTTGTAGCAGTTGAAACTTAGATTCTCTTCCTTGATTTAAAAAGCCTTGAACTTTCGTTCTTTGGAGCATTGCAGGTTTTTATTTGAAGAATAAAAGAGAGGAGAAGTAGAAATTGTCCCACCAGGCATAACATAAATTTGTAAATAATAAAGTTTCAAACATTTGTAAATAATAAATTTTATGTTCGAAATCAAAACTGAGAAATTGTAGTAACAAATTGAATTGTATTGATTATGAAGATGGATTAAATCAAAGAAATGGATTCTCTAGCTCGTCTCTTCAAATGTTGACTCAAGAGCTTGACAACATGCTCTCAAATTGAACAGCAAAACCTCTTTCGAGTTTCATGAAGAAGATGATAAAACTTAAGTAAAAAAGATCTCGAGATTTTTGAAGCTTTAATCTGCAAAGCTCTCTTGGTTACTTGATATCTTCGAGTCTTGATGTCAAACTTTTTTTTAAGTGTTCGATACCAAACTTGTAACGACCTAAGTGGACCAGTGACCCAATAATTAGAATAAAGAGCCTAACAACTTAAGCTCAAGTTATTAGTAATATAACCCACAAGTTTGTTTATATACCAGACATAATTTATATATCTCACTAATATAGGATGGGGTATCGTTTTATTCCAATTCAAATACGCAACGTTCTTATTGCCTGACCTAAGTTCTTCTCCTAATATGAATGTGGATAGTATTCTCTTAACGGATACAAAACAGTCCACAAGCATGCCCAATGTAGCTCTAACCCTCTCTGGAGCCTCTATTCCTCTTTCTGCACCACCACAGAGTCCTATATGGGAACCATGATTGGTTTTGATATTATTTCTAATAACCCAAATAGATTACTGACCCAATAAAATGTATAAAGATTCTAACAATGCAGTCTAAAAACTTAAATCCAAGTTATTAGCAGTAACACATAAGTTTGTTTATTTACTAGACGTAATTTATATCTCCTACCAATTTGGGATGGGGTATCACAAAATTAATCTATTTCAGTTTTAGGATAGAGCACCCTTATTTATACGAATGTGTGGTGAAATGTCATATCGAAATTCAAACTCTTGATACTTATTTTTATTTAATTTATTTAAAAAAAAAAAATTGTCTAAGCAAATTAGCTATCTAATGTTTATTTATTTTACAAAGATAATAATGCACAATTTAATTTAAACAAAATATTTAATTTTCTCTTATATAGGTCTCATATGCCAAGTGACTCAATTTAATTAGTCAAAAGTTTGTTATAATAAATATTATATTATTTTACACATGACGACATGCAATTAAATCATTTGTGTCATTTTAATTTGAAACTTTTCTAATACATGTCAACATTTTATTTGCTAATAAATGTGTTATATTTTGTATTTTGTTACACATTTAATTTGTAATAGAATGAAATGCGCATATCTACATATATATTTATTTCTTTTTATTATTACTAGTTTACTTGCTGTTGTTTAGATTTTCAAAAATTTTATTTGCTCCCCTTGATGACATTAGTTTCATAATGAGTAGGATGTGCGTAGGTTGGGTCGAGGCAGGAGGAGGAAATTTTTTTAATTAACTCACCTTTGGTGGTAATCATTTTTAATCCATCGCAAATTCACTGATTATCAAAATTAGCGGGATTAGTGATTTTATTGGCAGTCTAACCCATGGTTTAGACAGTTTAGCATGTTGAAAAATTGTAAAAATCTGACATTATTTTCTTAAAATTTGTTCCTGAAAAATAAAAAGTTATTACAATTTTTTAATTATATTTTACACTTCAAGTAAAAGACCAACTGAAAGTAATAATAGTTATTCATTAATAATAATAATGTAATTAGATATCTATAAAATTATATTTACATCGCATACTTATTGAAAAAATATTCACAATATATAAAATATTAATTAAAATAATAAATGTTCTAATTTTTTTGTTATAAATTACAAAAATTTATATAAATATAAATATGTACATGAGATTGAAATTTGAGATTTGTCATATGTAGAAATACGATAAATAATATATAATGTATGAGGGTACGTAAATTTGCAGATATGAGTTAGAACGAAAAGAACTAGATCCGAGGAGTCGCGCTCTACAATTTGGTGACTCCTGTGCAAAAACAATGTTGGACTACTCGACGAGTTTTTGTTGTAAAACTCCTCCGATACTTAAATTAGTGTTTTATAAGCAGAAGAAAATTGCTCTAAAGAGATTTGAGCAAAGTAGCGGTAAATAAGAGATTGTGTGTATATCTTATGGGGTTCGATTTTGGTATTTATACTCCTCTTCGTATGAATTTTGGCGATAAAGTGAAAATCTCCTAGGCTCGGTCTTGGCGGGAATCACATTTCCACTTTTGGGGTCTACCCAAGGCTCTTTCTCCTAAGGCGACAATTTGCCGAGTCATTTTGGGTAACATCAGCTGTCATCAATGCAAAAGTGTATGGACACGCTATCATCATTAATGGTCTATGCTCAGCTGTCCCATTACCATAAATGCTCTCTGATTTTGGCTACACCATTATCGATGTTTTTCATGTTACCTAATGTTAGAAGGTCGGCCTTGCCAATCATCGGGGTTTCATAATGGACTTCCCGATCATCCAGGTTTTTAATCTGTTAGGCCTAGGTTCGAATTATGGATCGGCCCACACGTGTTTGGGTTGACCCCCTTCATATACTATATGCAAGTTGAGTTGAGTTGATGACGGGTTGAATAAATATAACTCGCAACTAACGCACCTTGCTTATTTTTTTCACTCAATCCATCATCAACCCATTCACTCACACAAACCGCATGAGTTAAGTTGAGTTGGGTTGGTTGGATTTGATCAGGTTAAAGCAAGTTGGCGAGTTATTTGTATACCTCTAAGCATGTCAATTCCTCCCTAGTTCCACATTTGTTCTTTTTTGTTGGAGGAAAATTTATTAATATCAGAAGTAATGAAATGCAATTATACTTAGGTTCTGTTTAGGATAATTACTTTGTTGCTTATTTTATTTTGCCTACTTTTTTATAATTTTTTTAAAACTATTTTACTTTTCAATTTCTTTTATTGAGATGAGCCAAAAAAATATCTTTTTAACCAAAATATGATATAAGTTCAAAAAATAAAAAAATAAGCTAATAAAATAATTTTATGTTGCCTATTTTCATTTTTAGTGGACTAATCTCAATTTTTATCAACATTCTTTATCTTATCAATTCTCTTATCGAGACAATTTGAAAAATTAAAAAAATAATCAAAAAATTAATATATTTTTAAAAAAAATATAAAAAAGCAAAAATCTAAAAATTTATCTGAACAGTTGTTTTACATGGCATTCTAATTTGGCAACTTTAATCTTTCTACTAATCTAAAACATAAACTACTGAAGTTTATGTGTAAGATATATCAAAAGTAAGAGTAATAAAAAAAATAAGAACAAAAAGCAAATTTTAGCCCAGTTTGGATAACATGCTTATTTGTTTTTTTGCTTATTAGTAAATAAGCAAAAATATGAATAAGTCACTTCATTTGACTATTAATTGGCTTATTTGTTTATTTGGCTTATTTTTGCTTATTTGTTTATTTACTTATTTGACTTATTTTTACTTATTTGCTTATTTATTTATTTGCTTATTTTTGATTTATTTGGATTATTTTTGCTTATTTGTTTAAATAACTCACTTCTTTTGGCTAAATTCTTACTTATTTTTGCTTATTTGGCTTATTAATTTATTTATTGACTTATTTATTTATTGGCTTAAATCTTACTTATTTGGCAAACCAAATGACGTTGCTTATTTGGCTATTTATAAGCCAAACAAACCAATAAGTTATTTACCCAAACGATGCCCTTGTTTGGATTTAGGGTTAAGGCGACGTGCGAGTGGACCCAAAATTTGTTGAACACACTCATGGGTTTCATTCGTCAAAAGCCCACCCTTTGGCCCTTGAAATAGACCGAAATATGCACAGTTTTCTTATAAATTTCGGTAAAATAAACCAAAAACACTAAGTATCGATGAATTAAATAAATAATTTTATTCACTATTTAAAATAAATGGTTGAGATTTTACTGTATTTAGTGTGAATCACACTTTAATTAAATCTAAATTATTTATTTTGAATTATTTGTAAAATTATGAGAATTTTATAGGTAAGTAACATTACTGAATTGTAAAAGTACAATGGTTGATAAATGGTTTCAATTAAAAATATAAAATATTCATGTGAAAAATTGAAAAATGAGTGTAACATTTTTTTATTTATTCTTATTATTTTTAAAATACACTTTATATATATATATTTATACATGCAAGGCCACTTCATTTATAAAATTAGAGGTTTGATATATTTTTTTTCTTTACATTTCACTTAGGTCATGCTAAGATAATGAGAAATATGAGGAGGAATTATGAAATGGCCTAACTGTATTTAAACGTTTGAATTAATTCAGAAATTTTACACGGATATTTTTTTAGGAATTTATTAGACTTGAACATCTCATTTTCTTATAATTGACCTTGGAATGTAGGATTATTATGGGAGAGGGTGGGAATCATATTCTTATTTAATTTGCGAATGTGTTTACTAATTGAAATAAGTAATTCTGAATTACTTTCCTATTTTTACTCATTTTGTTGGGAAATCATCAAATACATGCAATAAAAATAAATTATTTTTCCTCTTTTGACCTTTATGTGTGATTAAATTAGGTCAACTGGAGTGACATAAAAAAGTAATAATAAAAAATTCCCAGATACTAACTTTTACGGGAAAAATCCTTAAAGAAAGAAACAACGAGACTGAAATTCAATTCTAAATCGTTACTACGTCAAATAATTAGTTTACACCAGTTTACTCTTTATGCATACACAAATGATAATTTAATCAAAAATAATATTTTTTATACTAACACAAATATTTTAATATATTTATCTTAAGGTAGATTCTAAATCTTTACTGTGCAAAAAGATGTGCTGTTCATCCACTAAATTTCGTCTTTACTCTGCCTCTGGAAATTCAAGTCACCTACACCAAAAGCCCTAAGGTAGCTTTATACAGATAGCCCTTTAATGACTATTGCCAGATTATAAACTTCAAAGGCTTTAAATCTTTTCAAACTTTTTCACCTCCCCCCAAAAATTCAATTTGTTTTACTTAAATTTTATTTATTAATTATTTCAAATTGCTTTTAATTGGGTTACCCCATATGGGGTGCCCCAAACACATTTAAACATGGCAAATTATTAGATCCTAGAGTACAATGTAGGCGACGCCACGTGATATTTTTGACAAATAAATTATCACAACTTACATAATGTGAGTCACCTTTTGTCTCATAACTACCCAACAAAGATGAGTTATTATCATGTTTATATCGTAAAATTTGTTGCTACCATATTTAGTGTAATTACCACATAAATTTATCACGTAATACTCTGACAGCTCCAAATAATTACTCAACAAACCTAGCTCGAAACCTCTTCAGTGTGATAACAATAATTAATGGACCACCAATCAATCAATCCCATTATTTCCTTCCATGGGAGCAGCTCTTGAAAGAAAGAAACCCTAGCAATAACTAAAAATTGGGATCTGATTGGTGGTTAGTTTGATATTAATCTTGCTTTTTCTAAACAATTTTCTTATCTTATTTGGCATTTACGAGATCCTCTAAAGTCGTTTTAGAATAGATAATCTTTTCTTCCTTTTCACAACTATTGCTGATAAAGAGTGATGAGTGCACAGATAGAGACTTAATTATTTATTTTATTTGGTTTAGATTTTGATTTCTTTTGGGTTTTTTTGATCTTTCTATTAATTTTTTTTTCACTTTTTCAATTCGTTTCGAGGAACCGAATAAATAAATTTACTTGACCAAAGATGAGATAAGGTTAATAAAGCAGAAATAAGGACAAAATTAAAAAAAAGCTGACTTATTAGTGTATTTTGCCTTATGTTGTTTTAATTTAAAACTTTTTTGATTGTCTCTACAAGAGGGATTCTAAAAAGTAAAAATTCTTAACCAAATAATAATAAAATTTACTAAAAGCAAAACTATATAAAAATAAAATGAGCCAATAAATCATTATCCACCGTTTGTGATAAATATTGAGAGTTTTTATTATCTTTGTTGAACTCTCTTCATCTTTTACTTAAAATTTTTATTATTTCTGAATTGTCTAGGTGAGAGAAATCGAGAAAGAAAAAAAAATTCTGACAAAAAAATGAAAAAGTTCAATAAAAACAAAAATAAACAACGTAAAATCTAACTTATTGACTTTTTCTTTATTTTTTAGCATTAAATTATGAACACATGTCTGTTTTTAGGCAAAAGTTATACTTAATATATGTATATAAAAGGTAAAAATAGAGTAAAGGATTTAAAGGCTTTTGAGGTTTCTTGAGTTGATGTCAGTGATGATCAAGCATACCTAATTAAAAAATGTAGCAAAATGAGTTGTTGAAATTAAGAAACATGAATAACTTCATAAGTAAGCTTTATTTTCTATGAAAACTTGTGGTCAACTGTGTGTAGGGTTTATTAATACCCAACATGTGTGTGTGTGTGTGTGTGTGTGTGTGTGTTCTAATTCATGAGAGAAGGTTCACCAAACGTTCTTGACGAAGAAGATGTAATAAGATGACTTTTAGACAACCTTAGTGTAGTGGTTTAACATAGGTTCACGTGCATCATTTCAATTCGATAAGTGAAAACTAGAAACGTGGTACGTTGTATACGTTAAACCGTGTTATGATAGAAGTAAGATTTTACAACTTGTAATATTAAAATATATTTATTTTAAATATTATAACTATTTTTCTTTTTGTATTTTTGTTTTGTTAAAACTCTATTTTTTTTTCTTCAAAATCTTAGATTATTATATTTAATTCTTTTCTCAACAAAAATGTTATCAATCAATAAAAAAGATGTGAGAGAACAATTTAGATTGCTAAATTCACCATTTTAAAATAAAATTAACCCATGTTTCGAAACGTGCTTTTCATAGCATAATTCATCGGAGCATGAGCGTTTTTAATTAATACCTCTTTTTGCAAATCTTAGATTTTTAGAATTGATTTGATTTGCATTGATATTACTTAGTAATCAACCCGTGCTATACACGGGATGAAAATAATAAATATAAAAATATATTATTTAAATTTTTTTATAGCACCAAAATAAGTTACAAATCATAAAATTTTATTTATTATAATTTTTTAATAATAAATTAGTTTTATTTTCTCTTTTCTAAATAAATATAAATAATTTCTTTACTTGATACTAATTCAACTTAAAATACTTTATAAAATTTATAATTTGACCTTTGTTAAAATGGTAACAAAATAGTTATCCTATATATTGTCAAACTTAGAAAAAATATAAATTTACTTCAAATTATCAAAATAAAAAAGCTTACAGTAATTGCAATTTTTGTTATGATATTAATTGTAATTTTTATGTTGTAAAAGATACGAAATCAATATATCTTTAAATACTTTTTACAAATAAATATATTCTATATAAAATGGTCATTTTAAGGAAATAATTTATGAGATATTTTTATTGATTTTATTAAATTATTAAAAAATTATAATGTTTAGAATATAATAAATTCATATAGCATAACTTAATAATTGAATTTGTGATTTATTGATACAATTTGAGATATTTAATTAATGCCGAATAATTTTTGTAGTAGCTTATCACATTTTGTAAAGAAATTATAAAGAAATAAAAATAATACACGATATGAATATTTATGTATATTAAATACTTTAACTTAAAAATAAAATGATGAATGAAAAATTAAAAACCAATAGTCATATAAACTTTTCATTTTAAAAAGATTTTTACTAATGCATACAATTCAAATTCAATAAGAAAAACTAATGAGTATTTGACATGTGTATTCATTTATTTTAAAATCTTAAAAATAAATAAAAATAAATTACGACTTTGGAAGTCAATGAACTTATAAAATGATAAAATATATAATATAAAAGTATAGACTATATGTAAATATATAATCGGAATATATTAGGAATGATTTTTGTTGAAAACTAATTATGAGATGTAGTAGAATTATTTTAAGTTTGAATTTGCTGTCAATTATCTTTAAACCTACTTAGGAAATAATTAAGAAATAGTATGAAGACAATTTTAGAAAATAAAAATTTTGGATAAGAACCAATCAAATTGGCACATATATATTTATTTCTTTTAAAAACTCAAAATTTTAAAAAAATTGAATTAAGACTTTCATGTTTAAAAAGCTATTAACATTTTGCAATAATATATATAGTATAGATATCGTCATATTTGGCTTGGGTTAAAATTGAATTTTTCGTCTTTTTTGTTTAAAATTATAAAAAAATTAACTATTAAATTATAATATTTCTTGCATAGTGACTAAAGGTCGTCAACGGGTCGGGCCGGCTCGGCCCAAGTAAGTAGTTCCTAGATCCACCCATAGGTTATGCTCGATGGGTTACATTTTTGTGGCAGGCCGAACTTGAATTTAAATAGTTAATTCCAGACCCTATTCAATAGGCTTAGCCAAACTGGACCAGTGGACGAGTTAGTGGGGGTGAGAAAGTTAAACACTAATTTTTTTTTCTTTTTGTAAAAAAATTAATTTAAAACTTTTTGACTTCTCGGACTATTCAAGAATCAAACAATTTTATTAATTATATAAAATAATTTTTACTGGCACAGGCTACTAAGCCAGGCTATCATGTGGCATAATGGGCCGAGCTTTAAGCATTATACTCAGGTTTGACCAGAATACTATTCAGCTCGTCCGAGCATTGGGTTTGGGTTGGGCTTTAGCTCAACGGGACGGGTGAGTTTGGACCGGGTAATAGATTAACGGGTAAAATAATGACACTTAATAGTGACTTAAAATCATTTTTTAACTAAACAAATATTTTTCTTATTTAATTTAAAAAAAATTGGCTCTAAATCATATGCAAAAAGTCTGACCTTAAGCCTTCCTGTAAGCCAAATTACTTTTAAGCATGTTTCGGCTAATTTGTGTATTTATAGTTATTTTGTCTTTTCTTAATTTTTTTTTTAATTTTTTAAAAATTACCTTGATGAAAAAAATACAAAAAACAAATAAAATAATTGATTAAAAAATAAAAAGAATTCAGTAAAGATGAAACTAAATAGCACAAAATCTGACTAACTGACTCGTTTTAGCTTAAATTTTTTTATCTTTGTCATTTTCTTTTTTCATTTTGGTCAAAAAAAATTTATTTTTTTGTTCGTTCCGACGATAGAACTTAGAAGTTTAAAAAATATAATAATTAAATTAAATAATTAAAAAAATAAAAATTAATGAACAGTCCAATTTATAAGCCGTTTATTGTTTTTCATCTAGTATAAAATTTTTTAACGAGTAAGATCCATCCTCATAAAAGTTTTAACGTGCAAGATCCAAAACAAAAATACCCTAGAACATATAAATTTATTTGTGCATTTTCAAAACATGTATAAAGAATACAGATAAATTTATTTGTCTTTTATTAAAAGCACGTGTAAAGAATACAAATAAATTTATCTGTTTTATTGAAAGCACTTATAAAGAATATAGATAAATTTATCAGTGTCTTTTCAAAATATGTATAAAGAATACTAATAAATTTATCTGTTTGCATTATATGTGTTAATATGCAAATAAATAAATTTATCTCTTAGGCATAAATAAGTAAACATATAAATTTATCTGTTTGCATTATCTGTATTAATATGAAAAATGATAAATTTATCTGTTTGCATATTAAACAGATGAATATTAAACAGATAAATTTAATAATTTGTTATGCAAAATAGATAAATTTATCTGTTACAGGGTATTTTCGAGAGAAATCACGTAATTGGACCTTGCGCGTTAAAATTTTTGTTGATGGATCTTGCGTGTTAAAACTTAATTTTTTTAACCTTTGACTAAAATTTCCTTTAAAAAATTAAATAAGCAAATAAACTATTATCCCAATGTAGTTATGTTTCTATTTATGGTGGATTTTTTTCTTAGCTTGTATTTGAACTAATTTTTTTTATCTAATATTTTTTTTATTTTTAATGAATTTTTTTCAGTATTAATCCAAATGAGTGTACTTTCTAGATTGCTCTCATAAGAAAACAGAAAAATAAAATTTTTTGATCAAAACCTAAAAAAAATTTATATAAGAAGAAAAAAAGCCAACTTAACAGATTTTTTTGGTTTTTTTAAATTTTTTTTCAAAATTAGCTCTAACGGGCATACTTTTTAAAATTCTCTCATCACAAGGAATCAAAAAAGTAAAAAATTTAAACCAAAATATTAAAAAAGTTCATAAAATACAAAAAAAAGCCACAAAAAATAACTTAAAAAAAAAACCACAAAACTTTTCAGTTCAAGTGTAAGCTAAATACAGAGTGTATGGTGTTGGCTTTTGCCAATGGGCTAGCTAGGTTGCACTCAAACTCCTAACTATTGGAAGACATACCAAAAGGGCAATTGAGAATGACATCCAAACCAGAATGCAAATGTTTGTCTGACTATTCTAAAGACGGTGATCAAACACTAAGCACTGTTTGGGCTATTTAAGAAATTAATTTTTTTAATAAAAAGTTAAACTTTTAGGTTATACTGTTTAATTTCTTAAAAGAATTAATTAACTTTTTATTATTTTTTTAAAAAAAAAACCAATACACATCATAAATATATTATTTTTTTAAAAATAAAATAACTATAATATATTCAATTAAAAAATCAAATCCACTTTTAACAATAAAAGAAACTGTATTAATATCTCAAACACTATAAAAGTTACCATAAAAGGCAAGAAAGAAAAAAGTTACCATAAAAAATATCCCACAGACTAACTTTGTTTTCTTCTTTTTTTTTTTTTAAATAAAAAGTAAATTTTTAAAAACTAAGTTTATTAGACATCTCAAACAAGCTAAAAAGTTTGACTTTTAAAAGATATAGTATTTTTATGAAAAAAAAAAGTTAAATTGCTTGAGGTGATTTGTTTAAATAGTTTTTTTTTTGTTGAAAAATATTTAATGTATTCTTACTTTTATTGTTTAACATATAGTGTTTGGGATATATTTTTTATTTGTGAGAATAGTGTTAATATTTTTAATTAAGAATAATATAATCATTTCACTCATAAAAGCAAGATGATGGAATATGTATTCAATTTTTTGTTGGGAAAAAAATTAAAAAATTAAAAAAAATTAGTGAACTTTTTAAAAATACCAAACACTCTAGTTTAAAAACCTTTTTTTTTTGGTATGTAAAAAAGCAAATTTTTAGACATGCGAAACGGAGAGTAACACCAAACGAAAAAGAACAGAGTCCAACAATAGGCCTATTTGCCTGTGTTTGGAATATTTTTATAAGATTATGATAAAACTTTTGTAAATATTTTTATTTTTTGATCAAAATTTTAAAAATTTTAAGCCCGTCGTAATGAGACCAACTTAAAAACTATGGTTATTTTGTCTAAAGTTGAAAGAATTTTTCTTAAAAAGAAAAACAATCTTATAAAGTCCTTATATTTTTTTTCCTGTTTTATCTGCGGTTTTTTTATTTTTTTGGACAAAACTTTTTACTTTTTGAGTTTCTCATGACAAGAAAAAATAAAAAAAGTATGTCTATTTAGAAAATATTAAAAAAACTAAAATAAATAAAAATCGTATAAAACAACCACCTCTCAAAAAAACAAGAAATCTCAACTTTTGGAAATCTGTTTTATCACAAAATTAAAAAACGGTGCGTTTTAATGAAATTTTTATTTCCACAAACACAAAAAAATTAAAAAAAATAAAGAAACCAAAACAATTGAAAATAGCACTTAAATGTTGAGTTAATTTTCTTTTTTTTTTGTCTATTGAGTTAGTTTTGCTTGGTAGGTTCACACCAGTTTGAAAACTTAACCATAATGGGAGAGAGTTAGTAATTGTATTCTCACCTTCTAGGTAGTTGTGAGGGGGATTGCAGATAGGCATCATTTGACATGTCATCCCATCCTCTACTTTTGGTAGAAAATGAAAAAATTAACAATAAAGAGAAATATATAATCGCATGCAAAATAAAAAATACAAAATACAAGATTTACATAATTTATCTAAAATTAAAATTACGTTCACAGAGTTGTGACGATTTTAACTATATAAAAAATACAATATTAGGGATGTGCGAGAGTTGGGCTGGAAAGGATTGAGTGAAAAATTTAAATTAACTCACTTTTGATGGATGGGTTTTTTTTAACTCACCATCAAATCACTTATTGTCAAAACCAAAAGATTAAGTAAATTTTTTGACGGTTTAGGTGAGTTAGTGGGTTGGGTTATAGTTAATTTTACTTATGAACTTATAAATTACAAGTTATTAATAAAAAAGTTATAAGTATTTGTTAAAATTATAAATTTATAACTTAAAATAGCAAAATTTGTGTTTGTTGATTTAT
>JAULJZ010211774.1:0-18609 GCA_032270985.1 Heliamphora pulchella | reverse complement strand
TCACAGTTTAGATGGAAATAGACATACCATCGGTACGACTGTGGCACAGAGTTTTAGTAGGCCTGTCTTGGTTACGAGGAATAGATAATGGCGTCGTCTATTGTTCCGACTCTTTGTGCTAGTACACTTTGTATGTTTTAAACGGGACATTTGGGGTAATTAATTTTATACTAACTATATAAATTAATTCACACCCTAAGATTATTATGAATAGTGCTTATCCTCTTAATTTGCATATATTTAATATGCATTATTTTGATTCATTAGATGGTGCGATCTTGTATGGGTCTATATTCTTGGTGAGTTAAATAGCAGAATTATTTATATAGCGAATATTAATTATTGATAAAATTCACGTCCCGAAATATTGGGATTGACGATACCCCCTTAAGGAAGCTTATAAATTTTAACCGGACCAAACCCTGTAGGTGGATTTGATTATCCGGCGGTCAAATAAGTTAAGCGGAATGGCTTAAGAAATATCAAGATACCGATTAAATTAAATTATTAATAATTAAATTTAATTAGCGGGTTTCGAAATTTTTAACGTGGGGAGAAATTGTAAGTATTTAATAACAGGAGCTTAGTATAAGATGATCTTGAGATTATGGGTCAAAGTGTAATTATAGTTCTTTAGTGGTGTGAATTATAATTTAGTATTTTATGGAAATTGCAGAAACCACTGTTAGTTTTTCATAATTGTAGATACCGCTATGAGGTTTGCTTAATTGCAGAAACTACTGATACAAGTCTGTGTTCTACTAGAAGTCTTACTCATAATTACTCCCTAGGTCCCTGGTGTAACCCTATAAATATGCGGGTAGACTGAACTACTTTCATAGCTTGATTTCTAATACTAAAGCTGTCCAGGTTCTGTTGGTACGAGTTCTCAATAGTTCATAGCCCAAACTACGTTCGGGAATCGCATAAGGAAATACAGTAGAAGATCTTACAGGAGCTTTAACTTGGATTTAAATCATTGTTGAAGATTCGACCGGTAAAAAGATATTCTTCTAAATTAACTTCGGATGCACGGGTTTTATTTTGATCGTTCGTCATCAAAAGTTTTATCTGCAGCCTGTTTTGGCGTTTGCCCATCCAGTTAATTTTTTTAGATAATCGTTTGCAAAAATAAAGATCTTAACAGTTTTGCTTCCAACATTAAAGTACTTGTTCTAGAAATCAGCACTAACAGGAAGACTAGCTCGGTGGTTGTTACTATTGTCAGAGTTTGATCTCAAGTTCGTCACCAGAAAGTTGATAAAGGGCAGAGCGGGGTCAGAGTTCTTGGCAGATCAACCGGTCGAAAGAGATGAAGATGCCGAGTTCTAGTTTCCCGATGAGCAGCTCGTGGGAGTCAAGGACGAAAAATGGACTTTGTATTTTGATGGTGCATCTAATCAGTATGCCTATGGAATAGGAGTTCTCCTTGTTATCCCTGACGAGTCACATGTTCCCCTGTCTTTGAAACTCAACTTTGAAGTTACGAACAACTATGTTTAATACGAAGCGTGCTTAACCAAGTTAAAGGAAGCCCTAGAACTAGGGGTAAAAAAGCTAGAAGTCATCGGGGATTCAGCATTGGTGGTTTCACAGGCAAGAGGAGAATGAAAGGTTAAGGATGTGACCCTAATTCTCTACTATCAAGAGCTGGAGAAGTTAATACCATGTTTTGAATCAATTGTTTTCACTCATGTTTCGCGATTGCAGAATAAGTTTGCTGACGCCTTGGCTACCCTGGCATCAGTAATTGACATATCGTTTGGAGTTAGGATGAGGCCATTGATAATTGAGCAGAAAAGAAAACCTACATATGAGATGATAGCGGCAATTGAAGAAAGCACAGATGAACTCCCTTGGTTCTTTGACATTCAGAATTTCGTGAAAAAAAGGAGAATACCCCAAGTTTACCACCAAGAATGATAAAAGGCGATAAGGAGATTATCTGCATAGTTTGTCATTTGTGGGGAAAAGTTGCATAAACGAGGGCATTCCAGGGTCAACAAGCTATGTGTCAGCAGTGAAGAAGGCCAAGAAATGGTGAAAGAAATACACGCTGAAATCTTCGGCCTTACATGAGCGAAAATATGTTAGCTAAGAAGATCCTGCGGCAAGGGTATTTTCGAATGACAATGGAAACGAACTGCATACAGTTTGTACGAAGATGCCATAAGTGTCAGATCCACACAAACCTTGTGCACTTTCCTTCATCCCACCTGTACAGCTTGATGTCACCATGGCAGTTTTCAGTATGAGGAATTGATGTGATTGGCAGAATAACACCAAAAGCCTCGAATAAACACGAATTCATTTTGGTGGCCATTGACTATTTTACCAAGTAGGTGGAAGCTTCCTCCTACTCGGTGTTGAAAGCCTCTCGCGTCGCCAAATTTATTAAGCAAAATATCATTTGTCGATAAGGGGTTTCCATGAGGTTATCTTAGACAACGGTTTGCACTTTCAAGGTGAAGTCCTATATATTTTCGAAGAATATCGGATAGTGGCTTATAAGTCATCGCCGTATCGGCCACAAACCAATGGGGCAGTTGAAGCGTCAAACAAGAATGTAAAGAAGATTTTGATAAAGATGATCAGCTCACACAAAGATTGGCTGGAGCATCTACCATTTGCACTATGGGGATACAGGACATCATTTAGAGCTTCAATAGGAACCACACCTTATTCTTTAGTGTATGGAATAGAAGCTGTGCTTCTCATTGAAGTCGAAATTCCTTCATTAAGAGTAATGGCTGAGGACATTATCCCAAAAGCAGAATGGCAGAGAAATCGAATGGAGGAGCTACTCTTGTTTGACGAAAGAAGGCTGCAAGCTCTATTTCATATTCAAGAATACTAAAAGAGGATAGCCCACGCATTCAACAAGAAGGTAAAGACTCGGGTTCTAAGAGAAGGTGACTTGGTTCTTAAGGAAATCAGGGCTCTTATTTTTACCCAAGAGGTAAGTTCAAGGCAAACTGGTCTGGGCCGTTTCTAATAAAAACTATTATGACCGATGGTGCAGTAATTATCATAGACCTAGATGGTAACACGTTCTCTACTCCGATTAACCTGGACCAGCTCAAAAAATACTACCCTTGAGAGAAAAATAAATAAAATAAAAGCTCGCTAGGTTAAAAACTGAAAAGGCGACCTAGGCAAAAGTTAGGACAGCCTGCAAGGGCGACCTTGGCAAAAGTTGAGACATCATGAAAAGAGAGTGTTAATACCTGAACTACAGCCAGATTCCACCTTTGAATTCTGATAATAAAGTCATTCACATTGTAAGAATCGAAAAACTTAAAATAATTTGGGAATCTTTTTCAGATAAACATGAAATTTTTATTACTTCGGCCATGAATACAAAGCTTTGGAAATAAAAGGAGGACACACAAGTCTTAAACTCTAAAAACAAAAGAAAGCCATGAAATCTTGAAAAGCGAAGCGGGTCCCTCAAATTTCCTCCTATTTGACAACTGTTTTCCTTCCTCTTTGTCTCTTTTCTCTCTATCCTAAATCAACAATGTCGTATACTCCTCAAAAAACTTTGGGTATTGCAATTCCTGCATCTCCATCAGAGAACGAGATGGCCAAGACTTTTGATACTTCGCCAAAAATAGGGCCTGAAGTGAAGATGAGTACAAATGGCCCTGAACACCATGGAATATGATTTGACTCCGATCGAACTGCGGTATGATTTGATGTGGATAGTATAAAGTGGACAATCGCAGGCTGATCAGTAGCACACCAGGATGGTCCATAGTGGTTAAAGTCATGGTAAGGATCCGCCACCAAGAACACTACAAAGTGATGTCTACTCCCATCAGAGAGGAAAGATACTGCCTCCAACCTGTCTCAATAGTGCATACCAAATAGTAAGGACGATAGACAAGGGCCGTGGCATTGTTCCTATATGTGGCCAGTTTCTGCATAAGGTTCACCTTCTCCATCAGTTAGATCTGTAAAAGAGTTTTACAGGTAAAAACTGAGAGAAATCAGTAAAAGGAGAGATGTGTGAGAAAATAAGGCAAGAAAATAAAGTAAAAAATGAAGCAAAAGGAGAGTAAAGCGATAAAAATTGAGAGAAATAAAGCAAAAGGGGAGAAGAGTGGTAAAAATTGTGAGAAGAAGCGAGTATGAGCGCATCATCAGTTCTGCAAAAATGGCCAACAAGGATTATGAGATGGACAGAGGACATGATGATGGGCCTTGGGAGCCCGAGCCTAAACTAGATGAGTGGGGCAGAAGAGGTTGGATAGGAAAACAAGAAAGTGCCCTCGGAGGATATCAAAGTATATGACTTATGGCCTACGAACCACCATGAATGCACTCATGATGGTTGAGTTGGAGTGAAAATGGCCCGCTTGAGGGCATACTGGAGGGCCCCCGACATCCTCTATTTTCGATCTCGCACAAGCTTTATCCCAAGGATGTGATTGGCTTCTCCCAAGTCCTTCATATCGAACTGCCCAGATAACTATACTTTAACTGTAGATAATGCCCACACATCATTTTCGATGAGCAAGATATCGTCTACATAAAGTACTAGGAAGATCACTATGCTTTTGTCATATTTCTTGTACACATAGGACTCATCCGAACTCTGATCAAAATCATATGACTTTATGGCTTGATCAAATCGAGTGTTCCATGACCTCGATGCCTGCTTAAATCCATAAATTATCTCTTAAGCTTGCACAACATGTGCTCCTGGTCCTTTGCAATGAATACGTCGGGTTGTATCATATAGATACACTCATGAAGACTTCTGTTAAAGAAAGCGATCTTGACATCCATTTGCCAGATTTCGTAATTGAAATGAGCAACAATAGATAAGAGAATCCGGATAGACATAAGCATGGCTATCGGTGAAAATTTTTTCCTCATAATCGATCCCTTCTTTCTTAGTGAATCCTTTTGCAAAAAGCCTAACTTTGAAGGTTTCAACCTTCCTATCTGCTCTTCTCTTCCTCTCGTAGATCCACTTGCATCCAATAGGTTTTATCCCTTCAGGTGGTTCTATAAGTTTCCAAACATGGTCAGAATACATAGATTCTATCTCAGAATTCATAGCCTTTTGTCAAAGATCTGCATCTTTATCCTGAAGTGCTTCATTATAGTTACAGGATTCAGTATCCAGTTCTGTCGGGATCTTATCAAAAGAATCTCCAACGAACATATACCAATCAGGTTGATTAACAACCCTCCCACTATGACGAGACACTACATGTGTCTGTGTACTAGTAGTAACACGCTGTGTAGAATCTAAACCCTGTGCATCAGCACACTGTTCATAATTTGTACCTGTCCCGATAATTCTCCTACTACGACGAGGCAATGGTATGTTAGTGACTTGTGATTCCTCTTTCATTCTACTGGTATTTTTTCTCAGTTCTTCCAAAATAATATTGCTTTTGGGACTGTGGTCCATAGTATAATCATCTTTCAAGAATTAGGTATTGATGCAAACAATGACCTTCTAATCCTTAAGATTATAAAATAGTCCACCCTTCATTCCCTTGAGATATCCCACAAAGAAATAGACTTTTGCCCTCGGTTCCAACTTACCCGTGTTCCCTTTTAGCATATGTGCTGGACACCCCCAAATCCGAATGTGTTTCAGACTAGGCTTACACCCGATCCACAATTCTGTGATAGTAGAAGGTACTGACTTAGAAGGTACTAAGTTCAGAATGTAAGTCGTTGTCTCTAAAGCGAGTTTCCAAAATGAATCGGGTAATCCTGAATAACTCATCAAGAACCTTACCATCTCCATAAGAGTCCAATTTCTTCTTTCTGCTATACTATTCTGCTGTAGAGTGCCAGGTGCAGTCGGCTGAGATATAATCCCTTCTGATGACAGGTAATTCCTAAACTATCCAAAGAGGTACTCTCTACCACGGTCGGATCGTAGTGATTTGATACTTTTACCCAGATACTTCTCTGCCTCCACCTTGAATTCTTTGAATTTCTCAAAGCAGTTAGATTTATGGTGCATCAGGTAAATATATCCATACCTTGAGTAGTCATCAATAAAACTGACAAAGTACTCAAAGAAACCTCTGGCCCGGATTGTCATAGGACCACACACATCAGAATGAACCAACTCCAATGCTTCTTTAGCTCTATAGCCTTTCGCTGGAAAGGCCTCTTGGTCATCTTACCCTCTAAGTAGGATTTAGAAACTGAAAGTGCTTCCACTTCTAATGAACTCAAAGGTCCATCTGCTACGAGTTTGTTTATCCTTTATAGATTAATATGACCCAACCGTAAGTGCCAAAGAAACGTTTGGTTCATTAAAGAAGAAAATTTTCTCTTATATGGTAAATTTGATATGTTATTCAATTGAGTCAGTTGCAGTGTAGAAGAGATTGAAGTAATAACATAAAAATCATCCACCAATGTACCTGAACAGATAACCCATTTATTATCCTTAATAACCATAGAGTTATTAAAATAAAATAAATATATGTCTTTAACCAATCTAGAAACGAGAACTAAGTTCCTTCTAATGGAAGGTACATAAACACAATCTCTCAATATTAAAATTCGATCTCTACGAAAGCTGAGAGTAACATCTCCTATTGTAACTGTTGTTACCTTTGTATTATTGCTCATATGCAGGTAAATCTCCCCATCACTAAGTTGTTAGGTTTCCTAGAACCCTTGCAGTGAATTACAGACATAATTAGTGACTCCCGTATCTACACACCAGGTACCGTTAGATAACATCGCTAAATATGTTTCCACAACCAGTGAACAGAAATTACCCTGTTTGTTTTGCCTTCTAAGAAATACTGGACATAGCTTTTTTCAGTGCCGTGTTTGGTTGTAGTGAAAACATCTGCGTTTTGGCTTTTTCACACCAGTCCGTGGCCCACTAACTACTCTGGAAACTGTCTCTCTGTTTTTAAACTTATTTTTTTCTTCATGCCTTTTGGCCCAGAGGAAAGAATATTTTTCAAAAATAAACACATTTTTCGGTATTGAATGAATACCATTGCTGGTAAGTTATATCCAACTTACTTTTTCAATTAACAAAATTCGATCCCGTTAGTTTGTTTTCTTTGAGTATTGAAGCGAGTGGGTTGAAAGTCATTCTAATCATGAGAATTACATAATTAAAATACCGTTAATTATGACGAGCAAAATTTTGAATTTATTTTAATTTAGCTCCCTCTACCATTTCAAATTTAACTCGCCAGTAGACTGGTTCCCTGTGAATAGCATGCCTTGTTGGAGGACGTTTACTATCCATCGTTTGTCTAAACAGGCTAATTCCTTTTAATTTTACTATCTAGACAACTAACCTTACCAAGTAAAATTAAATAGTTAACATAGCTTCAGTCTAGTATATAATAGCAGTGACTCAGATGAAGATGATACTATTATATACAGCTAAGTATTAACCATCACCTAATCCCAAATCAATCGCTTCGCAATGAACTCTTCAGATGGAAAAGTGATCCACACTAACAATTATCCAGAATTATTCGTAAAGGAGGTTTGTACTGGCGATACCACAATTAACTGTCCGATGGGAAGCAAGGCCTTACTGTCAACACGCAAGATTTAATTGCATCACTTACAAACTAGTGATGGAGACCACGTGATTTATCTGTGAATAAATCTCTCTTCCACTTAGATTTTTAAAATATTTTTTAGGGTTATAAAAGTCCGTTTAATTAAAATAAATTTATTAATTTCGAAAACCACACGATCAGAAAGAATCAAACATCTTTCCTTGTAGACGATTCAAAAGATTCATATTTATCAAACCATCTTTTCGTGTTTAAATGCATAACTAATAAAATTTAATAAATGCACAGTTTTTCCTTCAGCTTTTCAACTAAAGTAGTGATTAAAGGTATTTATTTATTTATTTTTTCGTTCCATATTTTTTAAAAAAATAATAATTTATTTCGATTAAATATTTTTCCATTTAATTTATTCAAAATCTGGAATTAATTTTCACGTTTCTCCAAGATATTTGATTTTATGAAAAATCATCTTAAACGTGATAATTTGTAAAAAAATAAAATATCTAAAGTTTTTTTATTTAATTAATTAAAAATTTTTAATTTTTTTTCATTACAAAATATTTTAATTAAAACTAAAATTTTGAATTAATTAAATTAACATGATAAATAAAATAGATATGCAGCATCCGCACAATTTATATATATATGAACACGATATGCTTATATCCCGATTTTATGATCAAAGTGAAACGCTGAATCATTTTAGTCTCCTATTGAAGATATGCCGTAATAATTTCTGTCCGTCTTTGATTCCTGTATCCTAATTGCATCAAGATTCCCTGATACACTACGATATATACAGATATATCGTATCAATATCAAATATATCAGAAACATCAATCAAACACTGCCCGGGACAACCGAACCACCGCCGGCCACCAGCCACCACCGACACCGCCTTGTGCCACCACCTTCAGGCGGTTTTTGTCGCTACCTCGTTACTCCATTTTTTACGCTTTTTATACCAAAAAATATCTTTCGAAAAATAGTATTTTTTATCCAAAAACCTGCTTTAAAATAACTCAAAAAATTGTCAAAAAATTGCCGAGAAAAGCTATCGCAGCTGCTACCCCAAATAGCCCCCTATTTGGGCTTTTTTCAGTGGTCTTTTTGCGCCTTTTTTTTCTGAGTAAATAGCTCAAATATCCACTAACCAGTTGCTTTGAAGAACGCCTTGAAAACAGTCTCAAAACAGCTATGAAAACATCCCTGAATTAGCGTTGCCGCCGGAGTGCCGCTTCTTTGCCGCTTGTTTTGCACTGCTTTTGGCCCATTTTTTTTTATGATTTTTGAATAATATTTTAAGGTATGTTTACTGTTATTTTATGCCTAAAAAATTGCTCAAAAAATATTCCAAAAAATGACCCAAAAAAACATCAAAAGCCGTCGCCAAACCACCTGTGGTGGGTTGTTTTTGCTGTTTTTTCTTGTTGTTTTGACTGATTCTTGCTACTATTTTAAATGCATAAAAATTGCAAAAACCTCACCGAAAAAAACTGTTAAAAGCGTTTAAAAACTTACGGCGATTTGTGGTCTGAAAAACCCCGAAACCACCGCCGTTGCCGCTGCCTGTTCTTCGTGTTCTTTGATATTCAACCTGTTCTTAAATAATCTAAACAGATATTTAAAAACATAAAACTAGCTATTACATCGATATCTATGTCCCGAAGGCACACAATTAATTCTAGAAAAAACTTAATACATCATGGTCAACCCCCGTGATTAAAAATTAAATAATCATCATTCACACATTCAACCAAACGTGAAATAAACGACGATCATAAAATCGAGATTAGAACGCTTACAAAATCAAGTTAGCACAATTTTAAAACTACCCGGCCCCGATAAATCCTAAACAAAAATTAAAACGACTCTGGTACCAATTGTTAGAGGCAAAACTGTCAAGATCATTGTTTTTGAAAATGATTTCGATAAAAAATTAATTAGATGAAAAAACGCTGAAACGGGCTCCGGATAAAACTTTTGTTGATGAACGATTAAAATAAAAACACGCACAACCACAGTTAATTTAGAAGAATAATTTTTACCAGTCAAATCTTCAACTATGTTTTTTATTTCAAGTTGAAGCTTCCGTCAGACTTTCTAATGTATTCTCTTATGCGATTCTTGAATGTAGTGTGGGTTACAATCTATCAAGAACTCGTACCAGCAGAACCTGGACAGTTTTAGTCTTGAAGACCAGTTATGAAATTGGTTCAGCCTACCCGCATATTTATAAGGTTATAACAAGGACCTGTAGAGTAATTATGACTAAAGCTTCCAGTGTAACACAAACACCCATCAGTGGTTTTCACAATTAAGCAAACCTCATAGTGGTATCTCTAATTATGAAAAACTTGCAGTGGTTTCTGTAATTTTCATAAAATATTGAATTACAGTTCATACCACTAAAGAACTATAATTGCACTTTAAGCCATAATTTGAATACCATCTTCTATTGAGCTCTTGTTATTAAATGCTTAACATTTCTCCCCACGTTAAGATTCTCGATACCTGCCAATTAAATTTAATTACTGCTAATTTAATTTAATCGGTATTTTAAAATTCCTTAAGGCCTTTCGCTTAACTTATTTGACCACCGGATAATCAATCCACCTACAACGTTTGACCTGGTCAAAACTTATAAGCTTCCTTAAGGGGATATCGTCAATTCCGATCTTTCAGGACGTGGATTCTGTCAATAATTAATATTCACCATATAAATAATACTGCTATCCAACTTACTGAAAATATAGACTCATATAAGATCTCACCCTCTAACGAATCAAGACAAAGAATATTAAATATACGAAAATCAATAATTATTTTAGAATTAAAAGAATAAGTACTATCTATAATAATTTTGGAGTGTAAATTAATTTATATAGTCAATATAAAATTAATTACCCCAATGTGTCCATTTCAATATATACAAAGTGCACTAGCACAGAGAGTCGGAACAATAGACGATACTATTATCTGTTCCTCATATCCCAGACATGCCTACTAAAATCTGTGCTACAATCGTACCGATGGTATGTCCATTTCCATCTAAACTGTGAACATAAAATTTATATTCTGCAAGAATCTAAAATATGATCTTCTGTGTATAAGCCGTACTCTAAACACTAGATTAAATACTGTATAGAATAAAGGACATCCATGCATAACATTAAACAAATAATATACATGCATTGCTCATAAAAATTCTCAAAAAATAAAAAATTAATTTTATTCATATTAAAATTAAATACTAAAAACATGGTTTTCCGTATACCAGCCCTAATAGCTCATTTGATGAAAGAGAGATGTGTGTTCATGAAGGGTCGAGGGGCACCGCGCTGGCACTTTGAAAGGTTGGAAACAACAAGGACGTGCTAATGGAGGATTGCTGAGAAGATCAGAAAAGAAAGACCTTGAGTATACCTGAAGAAGTAAGGGGCTTCCAGTGAAAGTAGTAGTCAAGCCTCGATGAACGGCGTCCAGGCCAATCAAAGTTTCAGCAAGTACCATCGGGACAAAGTCTTTTCTCGACCACATCTAACCTGCAATGTCAACTAGCAAGCATCTGACTCATCCCTCAGAAGAATTAATGAGCAAGAAGGAAGAAACACAAGGCATAACTACGCCATAATTGCCAAGATTGCTAAGGTCGCCGGTAAGACAGTATCTGTCTATAATCCAAGGAACATAGAGGCAGTCGTCGGATGTCAAGAGAGAGGCCTCTATCTTGGATAAGCCACAGAATTGTATTATTTGTTGCCGATTAGAGAGAAAGAAAGTTAGCATGAGGCAAACTTCCTCGGGGTAAGGTCCAGAATAGCAGGCTAAACATTAGAAAGCTCGAAAAAGCCAAAAGATTTTTGCGACTGCAATCTTGGAAGTCGCGACCACAATATCCAAAGTAGAACCGCAACATCCAGCACATGGCCACAACCTTCTAAACCCTGCAATCGTGTCCTTCCCCTTATACTTCCTTGCAACCGCAAGGTTTGAACCTTGCGATCGCAACCTTCAAAGGTTGCGGGTGTACCCCTTTTGCACCTTTTTTGTATCTCTTATATTATGTGATCTCTTTTCTATCGACATTCATGCTGGGCAAGAATAAGAAATAAAATTTGCGTAAGTTTAAATAGTAACTCAAGATCTATATCATGCAATGTACAATCAAGAAAAAGGAAGAATCATGCAAGCACAATCATAAAAGTAGAAAGGTAAAAGGCACGAAGGCCCAAGTGTATTTGAAAGTGTAGCAGGGGCACGCTGGCCCGTCAACCAATGAAACTGGGGCACGCTGGCCCGAAACACGAATGTATTAGAATGTATCAGAAACTACGAAATAGATGAAGTCAAGGAGGGAGAGGGGGAATCTCTCAACTCTTTCTAATGTCTCTGGTGAACTCAACGGGAAGAAGGCCTAACGTCTGAAGGGCTAGCCTCAGATGAGTCGAACAGCTCCTCTAGGTCATCTCCATCATCATCGTCACTGATAGAAGAGGGTACGACTCTGGAACGACTTTAGGCTGATGAAGCTAATCCATAAGTAGAGGCAGGCTAGGAAGAAGCATAGGACTCACGACATCTGCCTTGTGTAGCACCTCAAATTGGAGCACGTGGCTTTGAAAAAGAAATAAGGGCAAGGGCAGAGAAAAGAATGTAGAAAAGAAAGAGACAAACAATAAGTTGAAGTTGAGAGATACTCACAATCTCGATGGCTGTGGGAGCGAAGATGACCCCAGCTGGACAGAGAGTAGCATCGTGCTGATAGATCAGGGTTCTCATACCATTCATCAGGAGCATGTTGCGATTCAACTAGGTCTAGTCCACCTGCCAAGAGGAAGTAAAAACTAAGCGATTTAAACGAAGAAGGGTAAAAAAAAGAAAGATGTGAAAAGGAGATAAACCTGGCCAAGATCTGCTCTAAACTATGGGGTTGGAGGAACCAAAATAGGAATATCAAAAGGATACCTCGTAATAAAATTCGTAACGGTCCAGGAAACCTCTGCAACCCCAGCTCTTACACCAGCAGCACCAGTAGCACCAGCAACCCCAGCTCTTGCTCCACCAGCTCCTGCCTCCGACACAACTGCCTCTATTACTCTCGCTCTCCTCTTACCTCTACCAACCGGGGGAACTGCTGTAGCTATAGGTCGAGGGCCCATTGGCCCCATCAGATGTCCTCTCGCCCAGGCCATGTAATCGCCTGTGGGCTCTGGAAGAATCGATGCTGGGATGGCAACTACCTCAAGCATGATGTCCAACCCGCCCATATAGTCTATCTGATGCATGGAAGCTAAAGGAGGCACGGGAATCCTGATGTGATCCAAGCTTAGTGACTGGCAGACAACCCTCTCTCCAAGATAGCGCTCTTGGCAGAATGGGCCCTCCAACAGGATTCGCATCAAAGTGATATCTCGACTGCGCATTAGATCTGCGCTGGCCCTCTCCTCCATCCTCTGCCAAACATCCCAATAAACCTGTAGAGGAAAGAAGATATCTAATCCGAAAAGAGGGGTAAAATAGCGTAAGAGCAGTGAACAAATCAGTAATAGATAAGTGACAAAGTAGTGAACAGATCAGTGATAGAGCAGTGAACAGAGTAGTTAATAGAGCAGTGACATACAGTGACAGTAATAAGAGCAGTAATAAGAGTAGAAGTCGTACCTGATCTGGAGTAAGCCGGTCTAGGAACTCGCAGAATTTGTCAAGAGCCTTCCCTCCGCGCTTCGTCCTCTTTAATCCTCTCACCCATTGAGCTGCGCCTGGGATAACTAGAGGAACATCATATGAGCTCACCGGGACATGCATCTTGAGGAACTCGTAACTTCATAGCTGCAAAAGATGAGTTAGTAGAAGAACAGATGATAGATATGTAAATAAATGAAAGTATAGAGATACAGAAATAAATATATACCTCCCAAATCCTCTAGAATCTCGTGACGCTAAGCTCTTTTAGGATCCTCATCACTACCCTCATAGAGCTGTAGAGGGTAGCAAGAGAGGCACCTCCCCAGTCATGTGAGGTAACTAGGTACCAGTGAAAGACGACTCCTAGATAGTGAATATGAATAATGTGTTGGAGGCAAAACTGTCAAGATCAATGTTTTTGTAAATAATTTTCAGTAAAAAAAATTAACTGGATGAGCAAACGCCAAAACGGGTTCTAAATAAAACTTTTGACGTCGAACAATCAAAATTAAAATCCGTGCAACTAAAGTTAATTTAGAAGATTACCTTTTACCAGTTAAATCTTCAACTACGATTTTTATTCTGAGTTGAAACTCCCATCATACCTTTTATTGTATTCTCTTATGCGATTCTTGAATGTAGTGTAGGTTACAATCTATCAAGAACTTGAATCGGTAGAACCTGAATAGCTTTAGTCTTAAAGACAAGTTATGAAACTGGTTCAGCCTACCAACATATTTATAAGGCAACAATAGAGACCTGTGGAGTAATTATGAGTAAGACTTCCAGTGGAACACAAACACCCATCTGCGGTTTCAGTAATTAAGCAAATTTCATAGCGATATCTGTAATTATGAAAACTTTACAGCAGTTTATGCAATTTTCATAAAATACTGAATTATAATTCACACCACTAAAGAACTATAATTACACTCTAATCCATAATCTCAAGACCTTTTTGCATTGAGCTCCTGTTATTAAATATTTAGCATTTTTCCCCACGTTAAGATTCTCAATACCCGTCAATTAAATTTAATTACTGACAATTTAATTTAATTGACATCTTAAAATTCTTTAAGCCCTTCCGCTTAACTTATTTGACTGCTGAATAATCAAATCCACCTGTAGGGTTTGGCTCGGTCAAAACTTATAAGCTTTCTTAAGGGGGTATCGTCAATCCTCATCATTCAAGACGTATATTTTGGCAATAATTAATATTCACCATATAAATAATACTGCTACCCAACTCACCAGGAATATAAACCCATATAAGATCGCACCCTCTAATGAATCAAAACAACGAATATTAAATATACGCAAATCAATAATTAGTTTAGGATTAAGAGCATAAATACTATTTGTAATAACTTTGGGGTGTGAATTAATTTATATAATCAGTATAAAATTAATTACCCTAATGTATCCCATTTAATACACACAAAGTATACTAGTACAGAGAGTCGGAACAATAGATGACGCTATTATCTGTTCCCTGTAACCCAGACAAGTCTACTAAAACTCTGTACTACAGTCGTACCGATGGTATGTCTATTTTCTTCTAAACTGTGAATATAAAACTTATATTCTGTAAGAACATAAAATCTAACCTTCTATGTGTAAGCTGTAATCTACACACCAGATTAAATACCGTACAGAATAAAAGACACCCATGCGTAACATAAAATGATATACATACATTACTCATAAAGATTCTCATAAAATAGACAAATTAATTTTTTAAAAATAAAATTAAATACTAAAAATATAGTTTTCAGTTTACCAACGCTAACAATTTTTCAGTTATACTCAAAACCATGCTGCTATACATCTAACTCCCATGCCCTCTACATGACTATCAAAAGTCTTAGCCGGTAAACTCTTTGTAAAAGGATCTGTAAGGTTGTCTCCTGATGCAATCTTGGTCACAGCAACATTACTCCTTTGTACGATTTCTCGTATTAGATGATACTTACGCTTAATGTGTTTTCTTTTCTTGTGGACTCTTGGTTCCTTCAAGTTTACAATCGCTCCGCTATTATCACAATAAAGTGTAATAGCCGATTGAGCTGAAGGCACCTCATCTAGATCCAACAGAAAGTTCCTAAGCCACACTGCCTCCTTGGCTGCTTCATAAGCGGTCAGGTACTCGACCTCCATGGTAGAATCAGCAATGTAGGACTGCATGATACTCCTCCAACTTATAGCTCCACCTTCTAAGGTAAACACATATCCTGAGGTAGACTTGTGGGAATCCTTGTCAGACTAAAAATATGAGTCTGTGTACCCCAAAGGTACTAGACTTTCTTCCTGGTAAACCAACATATAATCCTTAGTCCATTTCAGGTACTTAATTATATTCTTTACTGTAGTCCAATGCTCTTACCCTGGGTTAGACTGATATCTGCTAACCATGTCAACGGCAAAGTAGATGTCGAGTCTAAAGCAAAGCATAACATAGATGAGGCTTTCTACTGCCGAAGCATAAGAAACCACCTTCACCTTTTTTATCTCGTCAGGTGTCTTAGGATAATGATCATTGGATAGAGTAATTCCATGCCTGAAAGGGAAAAATCCTTTTTTGGAATCCTGCATGCTAAAATGAGCAAGGATATCATTGATATACTCTGCTTGTGATAATTTCAACATCCTTTCTTTTCGATCTCGCATAAGCTTAATCCATAGGATGTGACTAGCTTCTCCCAAATCCTTCATATTGAACTGCCCAGATAACCATTCTTTAACCGTAGTTAATGCCCCCACATTGTTTCCAATGATCATGTTTATTGTCTACATAAAGTACTAGAAAAATTATCACGCTTCTATCACGCTTCTTGTACACATAGAACTCATCCAGACTCGGATCAAAATCATAAGACTTTATGGCTTGATCAAATCGAGTGTGCCAAGACCCCGATGGCTGCTTAAGTCCATAAATTGATCTTTTAAGCTTGCACAACAAGTGCTCCTGGCCCTTTGCAATGAATCTATTTGGTTGTATCATATAGATACACTCATCAAGACTTCCGTTAAGGAAAGTAGTCTTGACAACTATTTGCCTAATTTCGTAATCGAAATGTGCGGCAATGATAAGAGAATCCAGATAGACTTAAGCATGGTTACCGGCGAAAAAGTTTTCTCATAATCGATCCCTTCTTTCTAAATGAATCCTTTAGCAACAAGCCTAATTTTGAAGGTTTCAACCTTTCCATCTGCTCCTCTCTTCCTCTTATAGATCTACATGTATCTAATGGATTTTATCTCTTCGGATCATTCTACAAGTTCCTAGACCTAATTAGAATACATAGATTCCATCTTAGATTTCATAGCCATTTGTCAAATATCTACATCTTTGTCCTGAAGTGCTTCATTGTTGTTATTGTATTTGGTATCTAGTTCTGCCGGAATCTTGTTAAATGACCCTCCCAAGAACATATACCGATCTGGTTGATGAATAATCCTCCCACTACGATGAGGCACTACCTGTGTTTGTGTACTAGTAATAACACGTTGTGCAGAATCTGAACCCTGTGCTTCAGCATCTTGTTCATGATTTGCACCTGTCCCGATAATCCTCCCACTACGACGAGATAATGGACTAGTAGTGCCATGTGGTTCCTCTTTCGTTCAATTGGTATTTCCTCTTAATTCTTCTAGAACAATGTTGCTTTTAGGCCTGTGGTCCATAATAATATTCTCTTCCAAGAATCGAGCATTGGTGCTAACAATGATCTTTTGATCCGTAAGATTATAAAATAGTCCAACTTTCATTTCCTTGGGATACCCCACAAAGAAATAGACTTCTATCCTTATTCCAACTTACCCGCGTTCCCTTTCAGCACATGTGCTGGACACCCCCAAATCTGAATATGTTACAGACTAGGCTTACACCCGGTTCACAATTTTGTGGGAGTAGAAGCTACTGACTTAAAAGGTACTAAGTTCAGAATGTAAGCCGTTGTTTCTAAAGCGAGTCCCCAAAACGAATTGGATAATCCTGAATAACTCATCATGGACCTTACCATCTCTATAAGAGTCCAATTCTTTTTTTCTACTACACCATTCAGTTGTGGAGTGCCAGGTGTAGTCAATTGGGATATAATCTCCTTTGATGACAAGTAGTATCTAAACTATCCAAAGAGGTATTCTCCACCATGGTCGGATCGTAGTGATTTGATACTTTTACCTGGACGCTTCTAGAGGCCTTGAATTTTTTGAATTTCTTAAAATATTCAGACTTACGGTGCATCAGGTAAATATATCCATACCTTTAATAATCATCAATGAAATTAACGAAGTACTCAAAGCCACCTCTAGCCCTAATTGTCATAGGACTACACACATCAGAATGAACCAGTTACAACGGCTCTTTAGCTTTATAACCATTGACCGAAAAGGGTCTCTTGGTCATCTTATCCTCTAAGCAGGATTCACAGGCTGTAAGTGTCTCCACTTTCAATGAACCCAAAAGTCCATCTTCTACCAGTCTCTTTATCCTTTTTAGATTAATATAACCAAAGCGTAAGTGCCAAAGAAATGTTTGGTTCATTAAAGAATGAAACTTTCTCTTATATGGTAAATTAGATGTATTATTCAATTCAATCAGTTGCAAAGTAGGAGAGATTGAAATAATATCATAAAGATCATCCACCAATGTATCAGAATAGATAACCCATTTACTATTCTTAATAACCACAGAGTCATTAAAATAAATCAAATATTTGTCTTTAACCAATTTAAGTACAGTTAAGTAGCAAAGAATAAAATAATATAAAAAATAACAAAAATACTTCTTAGTGGCCGACCACCTTGAGAAGAGTGCCCAAAAGTGATTTTTGCTTGCTTTTTTTAGCTTAAAATGATGAGAAAGGTATTAAGTTAAGCATTATGATGATCCAATACTTGTGGAGCAAGTAATATACATAATAATATGGTGTTATAGATTAACAAAAGCAAACAAATCACAATTGAAGTTCATGCACAACAAAATAAGTTAAAAAGTCAGATATTACCAAAATAGCTTAATTTGAGTTAAAAGACTACATCTATTTAATCAATTGTTATAGAAACTATAATAATATATGGGAATACTATATTTCTTATAAACATACTAATATAATAGGTTTCAGAGAGAAAAGACAGCAAAAAGATACATCAAATTAACTTTTAAAGTATTTTATTGCACAAAAGGGCACGCAGACCAATGCAAAATCGCTTGATTGATGGGGGATCAGATTTTTGTCCCCTTAAACTAACCCTAGCTTTAATTTAGCTTCCCTAAATCTGATTTTTTGTTCCCTTAAAGCTTCAACTAACTTAATGAGCCCATGTGAAAGAAAAGAAAAAGTACAAAAATTTAATTATTTTGTTCCCTAGCTCTTTCTAT
>JAULJZ010211763.1:0-18609 GCA_032270985.1 Heliamphora pulchella | reverse complement strand
AATTAAAGACGATTATTTATAGAAAATGAATTATTAAAATCATCAAAATCAATTAAAGAAGCCCTTGGGCTAACAATCCCTTTAAATACTCTAAAAATCAAGAACCGAAATCAAACCGAAAAGGCGTCGTAGTAACAAATTTGGGACTGTTATGTTTGTGAATGATATGAGATGTTGTTGTGTATTGTTATCTTTGAGTTTGATGACTTGTAAGTGTGCTGGAGCCTTGATATTAAAGTATAAAACACAAGCATGCAAAGAAATGCAATAAAAACTTGACATGACATAAGTAGAGGACTTGAACCCTAAGAGGCTTAATTTTTGTGAAATTTGAGATTTCTACCCTGAGATTTGAAATGCTATAACTCAATGTATAAAATTGATCTAAATATTTTTTTTATGTCCAGAGTTAGATTTTTGTGTTATCTTTCATCCAAAGTTGGTTTCAATTCATTTGCATAATTAGAACTCAAGGTATTGCAATTTTACCAAAGTGCGTCATTTTTCGACCATTCAACACTACTAACTTGGAAACCCTATTTTAAAATGAGATAAGAACCTTGGTCAAAACATAAAAGTTGTAGCTGACATATATATCTATATATGTACCAAAAATGAGAACCAAATATTGAGGTTTGACAGGTAAAAAACCCTTTTAAAGTCTCTATTGAATTTTAGCCCTCGAGGAACATTCTGTCACATATTTTTATATAACTCGAAACACCTATTTTTAGTGACCTATTTCTAAAGTGTTCTACAGGAATATTGTATCTAACATATCGAAGTATTTTATGCCAAAAAATCAGACCTTAAAGCCTCGGGATGATACCCGAAAACCGTTTCAAACCCTTTGTCCAAAATCGGCTCTGCTGAGTTTTGGTGGCGGACAGAACCTACTTTTTGAAATGGGCAAAAGTCTAACTTGTTTCAAACAACTATCTTTAGATCTAACCATGAAACTTGTAGGAAACATGTTAAACTAGGACATAGTAAAAAATGGGCTTATTTGGACTTCGTTTGATACTCCAAAACCGAGAGCAATAGAAGCATAATTTTGGGTAAAACCTGGAGAAAGTGCTGAACCGTTTTTGCTGAGGATAAAATGTTCACCTATTTGCCTTAGTATTTGGCCTTAGTGTTAAACATGAGAGTTGTAGAAAATATTTTTATCTAAATGTTGGATAAAAATCATAGCTTGATTCAAAGTCTAAATACCCCAAAAACTTGTCAGGTCTTTTAAATTAATACTTGGTTTTAACCTTAAAAGTTGCTAAGTGTGAGTCGAGCACCCTTTCCTATGAGACCAGAGTTTCTATATGATTATTGGTTTGAATTAGTCGATTAATGTTTCTAGGTGAATGTATGATAATTTAGAACCCATGCTATATCATATTTGAATCATATCTTGAGAATTGTAGCATGTGTTTCACATACTTGTACCTTATGGTTGCGCGTTGTACCATGAATCTTGCCATGCTAGCTGATGCCATGCTATAAATAGTTGCACTTGCGATCCATATTATATATCATAGACATTGTCACTTGCATCTTTGCATATTAGAGTCTACCTGTATACATTGTTGTTGGGATGGGCGATATTGAATTGTTTTTCTTGGTTCTAAATTTAGTGCGTCCCTGGTTGGCATTTTTTTGTAAATGTTTTGGAATATATTCTCTTTGTACACCCTGGGTTCGTCCCTAGTATTTGAAATGGTTTATGGATATTGTTGGGCACCATGGGTTCATCGCTAGCATTCTGATTTTGATGGCTTAGACTTTGGGTAAGTTCGGAGAGAGCCTAGTTTGGGTGGTTCTAAATTCCTCATCTAGGTACTTTGTATAATGTGAAACATCTTTTGAATTCTCTTGGACTTTAATTACCCAAAAAAAAAAATTCTCTTGAACTTTTGGGTTGACACCGGCGCATCATACATCTTAAGGTGGGATTTTTACTTTGATTATTTTGGGGCCCAGATAAGGATGGATGATATTTTAGGTGGCCCGGATAAGGATCGATGATTATTCTGGTTGGCCCGAATAAGGGGATGATTGGTTGGCCTGCCCCCACGCCGTTGCCATTGAGTAAAACAGTTGTGGCATGAAGCCCGGCGACGTGTTTACCTTTCGCAACGAGACGCGATGATGGTTTTGGTGATCCAGTCCCATTAAGCCTACTCTGGTGATTCCCAGCGTGGAATCCCTATTATAATCTGGGTGCATTTTGGGTTTGGCATCTACATTTCATACACGTATGTTTATTGACTTACCGGCTACCTTATTATAAATTTGTCTATCTCCTTGACTATAAACTGTACTGGGTATTATATGGTATGTGTTGTGGTGAATTTTGTGCCGTGAGATTAGTTAGAAGGTTAGAGTGTTTTGCTTCTGGGTCTTGGCTCTTGGCATTCGTGTCACAGGTGGGGAGTTCTTGGAGGAAGTCATTCTAGAGGGAGAAAAAGAGTTTGAAGAATAGGGTCAATTCCAAGAGCACGCGGATTTTGCTGATGCATTCTGAGGAGTCGAGACCTCTGCTTTTATGCTTATATTTAGTTCTCTCGTGCTTAGTGTAATTTTTTGAAATTTCTAGGTAAAATTGTAATATTTAAGTACTTTGAACAATTCAAAACTCCTTTATGATGTAATAACTAACGTATATAAATATGAATAAATGGCTAGAATATCCCTTTATTTATATTTATGTATGTCCCGATGTGCCCGAAGGACGGGGCGTCACAGTTGGTATCATAGCTTAGCTTTAGTGAACCTTCAGGCCTTGAGTTGTGGGAAATCATGCATTCTGTCGCGTTATAGCTCTATAGGATGTGTTGTATTACTAATAATAATCATCTATACATTATAAGAACTAAAATCTTCTATGCATGAGTCTTATAGTAAGTCGTGTTAGGACATTACCGGGATTGGAAGTAGCAAGGAATCTACATGCGAAGGACGGGTATGACCATCGAGATCAAAGATCAAAAATTCATGCAATGAGTTACCTTACTTTAAGGGGGGTAGATAGGAGTACACACTAGGAGAAGTTTTAGATACCCCATCGAGAGACACCATTAGAATCCCGCGACTTCATCTTTATAAGTTCTTTTCTCATTTACCCCAAGCCTTGGTGTCAACTTTTTGAAGTTGTTTTGCATGTCCTTCCTTCTTCTATCATCACTCCTCAATGGTACCATCAAGTGTAGTTCGTCAGTAGCTCTTATGCACCTAAGTATTGTTGTTTATCCCTATTTGAAATTCAATCCTTTAAAGTACCATTGTCCTCAAGTTTTTATGCCTCGATAATGATCGGTATTTGCATTTGATTCTCCTCCGATTCAAGTCATCATTCGTGAACTAACTTTTTTCTTGTAGAACATGATATCAATTCTTTGTTAAGTACCCGTTCTAAACATTTGATATTGATAAACTTTTCTACCATTGTTCACTTCTCTCGATTCTGAAATCACAATCTATTGCAGTGATTTTGTGAATTCTTCGTACACTCTTAAAATCTCTACTAGGGAAGTAGACTTAGATGCTTGAATTGAAGTACGTTAGGCCGACGTAAATTTTAGGGTAAATATATAGTTTGGCTGCCCCTTTTGCTTAAATATCTCTTTTAGCTTAACCTAATTGTAATGGACTAGTTTCGGGGACACTTGTTTAAAGTATTGTTCATTGTTCTCTTCTTGTTTCTCCTACATTTGAACCCCAAATGACCACTCAATTTGTGTCAACGGTAATTGCCTTAACTATGACCATTTAACCTCATCCAACCTATTTTTGAACCACTTGGGTTCCACCCTTAGACGTTCTATCCCCGTGCATATTTTTGACTGTTGACCTTTAAAACTTGCTCCATAGTCTATGAGTAATAACGATTGTCAGGATATTATGTCATTAGGCCTTAGCGCTTTCATGAAAAACTGAGACGATGCACGAAAACCTCCTAACACCTCTTCAAGCGTGAAGTAGATTTTTTCTTCATGTCACGGTTTAGAATACCTATTAACGTCTGCGTTTAGCAAAGTTTTGAAGATCAAGACTCGCGTTGCAAGAATGGTTAAGTAAGGGCTTATTCAACTAACTATATCTTTTCAAAGGTCCCGACAAATAGAACTATGCCATCAGCAATCTAAAGATAGAAACGACAGCTTCACACCAAAAGCATTTGCGATACCACCTTATGGCAAATTCAAACTTCCCTAAGACTAGTTCATAGTTGACCCACCTATTTCGATAAATCAGGAAGCACAAGATTCATACCGATAGTAAGGAAGTGAAAAATGAGAAATAACCTTGAACTCCTGATAACCTTAGTATGCTAACAAAGGAGCTACGTCTATACACATCAATATTCACTCCGGGCTTCCCACCAAAGTGTTAAGAGTCTGGGTTTTGGCCATCACTAACAAAGAACGAAGAATCTTGATCACAACAATGAATGTTTAGAACTTGATAAAATTAACTACTAAGTTACAATGGAGCACATCACTAGGAATTTACCACAACCATATCTTTTATCATGTTCATTTTATCCTAGAATGACCAATTGCCTGAGAAAATGATCCAGTTATTGGAAGAGACATTAAACCCAACGTTCTAAGCTTATCAAGAACAAATGGTGGAAGGCAAGAGGAACAGAGCAATCTTTGGAAAGACTAGAGAGAAAATGGAAGCATATGATTACAGATTTCGTCATTAGTATTATCAAGATTACCTCAAAGACCAGTAACTCTTGAGTTAAACAATTCAAGGATTGGGTGCCAAGGAGTTTGTGGAAACAGTGAGTCCCATTGACGCTAAAGATTGTTTGAGGGGTGAAGTGCGCATTTTAGACAAACCAAGCTGTTCACGTGGTAGGTTCTTAAAGTATCAGTTTGTATTCGTTTGGCGTCTAGACTGTGTAACTCTTATGGAGTGGTATTCGGTTTCTGTTGTGGTATTCGGTTTCTGTTGTGGTATCGATGTGAGTCACAAGGAAGTTTCTTTCAAAAACCTTTTGTGATGTGACCCGTTAGAGCAAGTTTGTTTAGATTAGTGAGTAGATGTTGTTGGTATAGAGAAAGAATTTTCTTGTGGGAGCATATAAACTCTATGTATTAGAAGTTGGAGGGTGACAAAAATTTTTTATTTTTGGTGAAGTTGCGTAGCAGCTTAATGTGAGTACGTAGGAGGAATAAGTGTTTTCATGAGAGGAGTAGAAACGTAAGTAAGACTATACAAATTCGTGAACAAGATTTTTATAATTAGGCCTTGAGTGAATCAAGTGCCTTGGTAGAAGCCTTGGTAGAATGTGGGTAAAATGAAATAATTGAAGTGTGAAAATAGTTCTTGGTTCGATTGCGTGGTAGAAAATGTGTGAAGGGATTGAGTGATGATGATAAGAGACTTTGCAATCTGGAGTTAATACTGTTCAGTTAAAGGTTGTAGGGTGGATGGTATATAAGTGAAGGAAATATGTGTCGAGGTTGTGATTGGATTCATATGAGTAAACATATACCTAGGGAGCGTTTAGTCTGTGTGGTATGTTTAGCCCTAGTGACATTAGGTTCAATTGGCGATGATAGTCTTGATGGTCGTAAGGCTAGAGTAGTCTAATACAAAGTGGTGTTGTGATTTTGAGTTAATAGTCGTTAGTCAATTGAGAAGTAGCCTTCAATGTACATTTGAATATGGCAATGAGCTAGTTTTCAGTAGAGTGACAGTCAATCCTAGCATCTACATCCAACCAAGATGAAATAGCTCTCACCAGATAACCGTTTACAAGGAAACTCTCTCTCCGTCTAGAGAAAAAAAAAAGGGTCAACAAGAAACCACGATCCGATCTCAACGTACTCCTAGTACCTATCAACACTTGGCTCCCAAAGAACCCTGTAAATCCTACCATGAGGCAACATCAACTATGGTCACCCAGCTATCGTCAACCCGGATCACGATACTTAGATCATCTGCTACACTAAGCTCTCAGCTTTTAGACCTCTTTTGCACACACATGAACAACATCAATCCTCATATCTTATACAATACATCCCATAGGACCACAAGTTTGTCACTAGTCACACACAGAGACACACGCCAACATTCCCATAGCATCAAAACCTCACTTCACAAGGTTGCGCTTCACTAATTTAACTCCCACGAGCACGCAAACACTTCCCGCACTTTTGCTCTCCGAGAACACATCGATCCCAGATAGCTTAACCCACGATTTCATACCTATCGCCCTATGCCACCCAAGCCTCACGGTACACTGCTGAACCTTATTACTCCACACTTCATTTCCGTGGGCACACAACATACCCTCCTCCAAACCTAAGGTCGAACACAAATAACCTCTAGACATATCACACTTACGATACACCGTCTCAGCACTAAGCCAACCCCACTATCGGCCCCTTCTACGGCCCCTTCAAACCTCATGCACCCAGCATGGTTCCTAAACACGATCTCCTAATCACTAGGATAATATCAAACCACGGACCTGCATTCTCGTAGGAATCACACAGAACTGATACTCACTGCATGTTAGAACCATAACCTGAACCCTTATACATTCCAACACAGTCGCGACCCATACTCATCTTATCATATCTGCAACTCATACTCATCCCCATATCCTCGAGATTATTCACTCGTGACTTAATTCCCAAACCTCACTAAGGTATACAACGTTCAAAGTCATCAGTTACCATTCTGACTACCAACAACACCCCACTAACAAGGGATATTCCTAGAAGCACTTACGTTCTACCATCTCAACATATGCTCGGCCAAGGATTACTACGCTCCTATCCTCTATATTTTCGTCTATACCTAATCTTGAGTACACGATTCATGACATAGCAAGGCTCACGACGTATTTATTTCTTCACACGCTCAAAACCTCATACACCCAACCTTAACTGAATGGGATTACCTCTACTCACAAATCCAATCATAATATTAATTTTTTGGGGTCTCTGGTGCCTCATCGCCCCTACTCACAAGGCCATTCATAACACAACCTTAACTTCCAGTAACATACTCTTAAGATGAGCCATCTACCAAAACCAAGCCACAAACCATGCTTACAATTTACCAATCAAGGCCAACCTCAAGCGACTAATCTCAACTCACCAACGAGTTCTATTATGCACTAAGTGATCGACAATTAACCTATAACCTTACCTTGCATTAACCAAAAGCAACCGAGTCACATATCCAAGACCCAAACCATGGCCTCACCCTCTCAAAGGTAACACAGTTCATATATAAAAGAAATATAGAACACAACAACCTAAGGTCGATCCATTATGTTATTTCTAACATGTACCATATAATCATGCTAACACTTAGCCATTCAAGATTATGCTAACCAAACCATACATACCGAGGAGAATCGACAAGAATGATGAGTCCATTTGGGTAACCCACTTAGATTCCTTGCTAGATAATACGTTGGTCAAGCGCATTTCTAACTTGGCTTCCAAGTTTGTTAATCCAAATACCCGAAGGCTAGACCAATCAATTCTAAGGTCTAACCCCCATGCTTAGCAAACTATCGTATTCATGTTATCAAAACATCTAAACGCATACAATTAAGCACACGCAATCAACCTCACAAATTGATTCTCCCTCTTCCCATGGCTCTTAGGTAATCGAACCTAAAGCTCTGATACTAATTTGTCATGTCCCAAACTCTGAGTCACGTGAAACACCCACGAACAACCATTTTGGGATACTACGATCCACCAAAACTGCCCAAACACAAACGGGTCAAAAACCATAATGCAAAAAGGAGGCTACAACCTTTGTAAAACTCACTATCGAAGGTTTATTTTAAATGAAAAGCCTACCAGAACATAACCTAAAATCCTCCCTCAAGGCATGATCATTTTTAGAAAGAATAAAACCATACAAGCGAAAACCAACACCCAACCCGAGGTCCCACTCTCAAAATGCATACATGCATTAGATATATCTGCCACAAGGCTAACAACACATGGTTCTAATACCAATAATCACGTAAAACATTACATGATCTAAAAAAAACAAAAGGAACAACAAAAGATCTTTTGCCCCATCTGGCTCCTCTAGATCAACCTGCATGATCATATGCACATAAAAAATATTTTTAAATCTCACACCATGAGCCGAAACCCAATAGAAACAGATTATAATGCAGTAAAGCAGGATATACAATCACATATCATAAAATCAACTCAACTATACGAGACTCAAAACGGTTTTCCATCTTTAAAACCATGCATTTCATACAATGTAAATAATGTCAACCGTTAAAGAAAAATAGTAACAAAACATTATTTTTCACTTGGTTCACACAACCAACAAAGATCCCTATATACCGACTCTGTCACACCCACGACAAAGGTAACAACTATAAACTCTTGCCTATTACCCTAGACCCAAGTAATATAAAGATCCGCTAGGTAATGACAAGTTCTACACGGAGTCATAATAACGCACGCCTCCAACTGGTGCAACCACTTCATTTACAAGAATTAACCCGAAGAAGTGAAGCACCTACTTGCACAAAATTTTTGAAGTTTCACCGAGGAACAATGGCGGCCTAAATACACATGCACTGTCACGGCACATCTATTGAATCATAAAAAAACTAACACGTAGCTCAACTACAAAAACATTTAAAATCATATATTAGTCATGTACAAAACATCCAACAGCCCTCTTCCACATATCCTCTGCCACGTTATTCCTAATCAAGGAAAAATGACCAATAACTTTCAAAGATTTCACCGTTTCAACCGAAACATTCAAATACACGATTCAACCCCGAGGATTAGCCCTAAATCTCCTAAGAACTAGGCTTTCATAATTTTACATAAAACCCTCTGTTTTTAACCTTCCTTTTTGAAAACTACGGATATCCACACGTCCACTAACATGTAATAAACCAAGAGATATACAAAAAATGCTTTTTAAAAGAACAAACATGCTTTAAATACAAAATCTAACATTTATAGCGTTTTAAACAGTAGAAAAGTATATAATAGCATGTAGCACCCTTTAAAGACAAGATAGTCTAGGATCGTACCTCGTTGAGTCAAAAAGTCGATGCCTCAAACTTTGTAAAAAATGAACTTTGTCAAAATGAGTTTCTGTCCGGATGAACACAAAGCCCTCGGCAAGAAAAATAAGAATCCACTATCTGATCGCTAAAAACCAAGCCTGGGCTCACCGAAAAACTAAAGAGAAGATGGAGGTTTTATGTGTAAAAGAAAAAAACTTGTTCAAGAAGCAACAAGGTCTCAAAATATCTAATATATGGTTGATATTTATAGGCCCCGCCCAACACAAGAAGTTAGTCGACTAAACCACCCTCTTCAGTCGACTAAAAAAGGCTACTAGAATTTAAGAATTCCCCACTGGCATAGTTCAGTCGACTGAGTCACTCACTTCAGTCGACTGAACCACCACACTATCCATTTAGTCGACTGAACTATCCACTACAGTTGACTGAACGACTGAGAAAAACAACCCAACGAAATCTGCCACAACAAAACTCGAACAAACGTAAAACACATATAACATATACTGTTTTAAAACAATAAAGCAATAACCAACACATCGAATAATAACAACAACAACAACAATAATACTAATAATAATAATAATAATAATAATAATAATAATAATAATAAAACATCACCAAGGTCTAGTGTTAACACTAACTCCATCAACACTTAAATCATTTTTAAAACAAAATGGGTCAGGGTCTCACAGAATTGGTTAGGCATGATGATGGTTGTACTTTGGCCTTTGCGATAGTTGTACCCCATGCATAATAGTAGTTGTATTTTATACTTCAAGTTGATTGTACCATGTGCATATAAGGATTATACATCATGCTTATTGTAATTGCACTTTGGATGTCATTCGAGTCATACCTTTTGCATTGAGAGTTGTATCTTTGTCATGGTCACTTAGGTGTGTTGCTTTTGAGTCGGTCACACTTTCTTTCTTGGTCTAGAGTGTCCTTGGTGTCTAAAATTGCAAGATTTTTGGAATGTGATTCTCTGTTAAACACTCTTGGTGCATCCCCGGTGTAGATTTTTGTTCTTTCGAGGGTGAAGCCTTGTTGGACAGCATGGGTACTTCTCTAGTTTTCCTCTATAAGTTAGACTTTCGATTAATACTGACGAAGGTATCAAGACACTTAAGGTGGGTACTTTGGATTTGTTGGCCTGTAATGGGCTCGAACCCCACGCCATTGTGATTAAATAAAACTGTTGTGCCATGACGCCCGATGATGCGGTTATTATTCATAACGAGGATCGAATGATAGCTTTAGTGTTCAATTTGTCCATTAAGTCTACTATTTAGATTCCCAACGTGGAATTTTGTTGGTTGGTTCATAGTCGGGAGTTGGGTTGGTCTCATGATAGCATTTATCATCACATTCTATGAATCTCAACAAATCTAAGAGATAAAATAAGGATCCTATATCAAAGAAGCAAGAAAAAATAGGTTAAAGCCATGATTAGGGGCCGTTATGGGTTATTTTTTCAAGTTGTGATTTTATATGAGTTATTTATTGCATGGCATTTGTGACGATTCGATACGTGTTTATTTTACTAATGAGTTCCAGATATGATTTATAATGAGCATTTGGGGATAAATATTGCTTATTGTCTTAAAATCTTGAGATGTGAAATGAAATTTAAGTTGTAGAGGTGAAACATGATGCATAAAACTATGTTATTAAATTAGAGTGGAAATGGGTCATGAGAGTTAAGAATTAAAGAGAAGAAAGTGGAACGAATAAGAGGCAAGCCTTACTTATCCAAAAAAAGAATAAGAGGGAAGCCTTACTTATCCACTCACGCCACTCTCCTCTCCGCTCCTCTTTTCTTCTTCTTCCTCTCCTCAATGGAGAATGGCCTAAGTTCTTGAAACCTTACCTAAATTTAGAAGGCTTGGTGCTAAATTGAGGGCTACCAAATGGAGGTTGAAGATTTAATACTCAAGAGGAGTAATTAGAAGAATCAAGGAGCAAACCAAAGGCGCAACCGAAACCCTAGGAGGAAGATGTTGGTGGAATCTCAAGGTCTTGAGCTAATCGAGGTAGGATTTAGATTAACATATATGATTTATGTTGATTTGGGTTGATACTTTGTGTATATGAGTAAAGAACTAGTTAATTCCAAGCATAATTTGAAGAATCGATAGGGTTGAGTTAGGTTTTTTACAAAAATTGGAGTTCTTGGAAATGATAAACCATGAATTTTGGAAATTGATTGCATGAAAAGGGTTTATGATGCCTGAATTCAATGTTTTTGGGTTGAAATTGATTGCATGTACATTTTTCTTTTCTTTATGTTACATTTAACTACCCAAAAATGGAAAGTACTGTTAATTATATGAAAAAGTTTGAGTAGTTGGTTTGGGATAGTTGAAGGCCTCAAAATTTCATAAAAAGATCAATTTTCAGTGTAAGACCGCCCAAGGGACCGCTCAAACTGTCTAGAGAGCGATCATGAGATGGTTTTGGCTTCTTCTACATGCCAGACCGCTCGATAGACCGCTCGAGCGGTTTAGTCCACGGTTTATTTTTTACTAGTTAAAAATATTTGATTTAAATTAATGTATCTCCGTCATTCGGACTTCGAATTTGGTCATTCTTGTACTCAAATTAAAACCTCAGAAGTCTTCTTTCCAATGACACCACTCTCACAATAAAATTATTTTTATAGAAAATGTTATGAGCAAAATAGTGAGGGTACGTCAAATTTTCATAATTGTTTTTCACCTGTTTTTGGCTAAATGCCTTAGAAAATGTTGTTTTTCATCCTCATTGAACCTTTTATCAAATTTATTGACCCATGGGCTATGGATACACCTATATCAACATACTTAGGTTGGGTTGCAAGTGTTGTACCGATTGGTTAGGTTGCGAAAAAAATGGGTCTTCGATATATAACCAAGGTTTTTAAGGACATGTATGGGTATAGGTAATTATGGGTTATGTAGTGACATGGTCATTATTTAAGATTTTAATCTTTAGAGAGAAAACATGGATTTTAACTTGAATATATGTGCATATGATGGGTGCATTCCCTTTCCTCATACGGCATAAATTCAATTTTGTGTTATTGGTGCATTATGAGTTTGATGAAAGAAATGTAAAATATGATACATGAAAGGTTGTGTATTGGAGTTTATGATGCATTTGATTTGAAAAGAAAATTTGAACACTCGTATGGAATGTGATTTGACAATGAAGCAAAAAATTTAAAATGTCATTCAAAATGAGAATATTTGAAAATGATTGGGAGAAGAACCGGTTGTGGGGTTGGACTCCTGAGTTTTCTTTAAAAAAATGGTAGTATCGGGAATAATGAACCGTATGAATTGATGTGAATTAAGTTGGCCTGGCGGATCCGCGGTAAAAGACCAAAAACTTGCGCAAGATGGAGACCACAAACCCACAGGTTAGCTCTCGAAATGTGGTGTGCGTCGTGGTGAGTTATAGAGCTATCTATTACGCAATGGCTTCACGTAGCCTATTGGAAATTAATAGGGAGGGGTTTCTATAAGCTGCGCCCAATGCCGATTCATTGTTGTGATACGATTTTGTGTTAAACCGGGTAATGAAAATGTGATTCAGTTTTTGAGGAAAACTGGGTAACGAAAATAAATGTGAAAGAAAGAGATGTTTTTAAAAGGGCTTAATGAATGAATAACTTGGCGTGCGTGGGTGTGTGCGTAGGGATAAATAACGAATTGATAGAACTTGCACTTTACCTTGGTTGCACCCACCGCCCCTCACAAATCATACATTATGTATGAGTTAATCTTTATCCTACGAGTTTCGGCTCACGTATATATGTCAAACAATTTTTAGTTTTGAAGAGCGGGGTGACATCAAAGCTATGGATGCTCTGGAAAGGGCAAAGAGTGGGAGTCATGATTTCTTTGTTTTCGTTGTTCATAAAACTAATGGTAGTGATGTAAATGAAAGTGTTAGTAAATGTTGAATGTATGTTATCTCAAACTTTTGTGGTAAACCCGGGAATGTAAATTTGGGAACTTGGTTCATTTTATTAAACCTATTGAATGTCATGTACAATATTTTCTTATAATTTGGGGCATCACGTATGGGTATGGTTTATATATGCCGAGTTTTGAGGTTAGTTCACGGACCCAGGTTTGGGTCGTGACAAAATAGTATCAGAGCTCTAGGTTCGAATACCTAGGAGCCGTAGGATTTACAATGACTTGTAGGTGTGACTTTTTGATGAGATTAGGCACCACTATACGGCATGAATTGTGTGCTTGCATGGGTTTGTAGTTGAATTGTTTTGTGCTTGCATGGGTTTGTAGTGTGATGTGGCATGCCATTTGGCGTCTGGTCAACTACTTTGGCGTTCGAAATAGAAAAGCGTTTGGGCAATGTTTTTCTATGAGAAATTTGAATTAGTTACCTAGATTATCACGTTACTCTGAGGATCCCCCTCGATATGTGAATATGTGCTGATGTGATGTGACTAGGTGGTGAGTAGGATGAGTAGTGTAGCTTGGCTTTTGAAGGTTAAGTTGGGTTTCACCTAGTTAGGAGTTAAGATATCCTCGTTATATGAGCTATGTTTGTGGGGGTAAGATGAGTTGTGGTCCAGGTGGTAGTGTGGGTCGTGGGAGTGAGACCTAGTGGTCAATAATTGTGGTGGATGTAAGCCCGTCAGGTGAGCATTTGTTGTTTGGAGTGTGTTGTACCCATGTGAGTTGGGGGTGACCGTAGTTAGTTGCCTCATATGTATTGTGAAACCAGTAACCTGATGAATAAGTGTGGTGGGTTGTGTGAAACCTCTTGGAGATTATTTGTTGTGGTTATACTCTCAAGAGGAGCCATCTACCAAAACCAAGCTACTAATAATGCTTACAATTTACCAATCAAGGGCAACCTCAAGCGACTAATCCCAATTCACCAATGAGTTCTATTACGCACTAAGTGATCGACACTTAACCTATAACCTTACCTTGCATTAGAAACCGAGTCACATATCCAAGACCCAAACCATGGCCTCACCCTCTCAAAGGTAACATCGTTCATATATAAAAGAAATATAGAACACAACAATATAAGGTCGATCCGTCATGTTATTTCTAACATGTACCATATAATCATGCTAACACTTAGCCATTCAAGATTATGTTAAACAAACCATACATACCGAGGAGAACTGACAAGAATGATGAGTCTATTTGGGTAACCCACTTAGATTCCTTGCTAGATAATACATTGTTCAAGCGCATTTCTAACTTGGCTTCCAAGTTTGTCAATCCAAATACCCGAAGGCTAGACCAATCAATCCTAAAGTCTAACCCCCATGCTCAACAAACTATCATATTCATGTTATCAAAACATCTAAACGCATATAATTAAGCACACGCAATCAACCTCACAAATTGATTCTCCCTCTTCCCATGGCTCTTAGGTATTCGAACCTAGAGCTCTGATACCAATTTGTCACGTCCCAAACTCCAAGTCACGTGAAACACCCACAAACAACCATTTTGGGATACTACGATCCACCAAAACTGCCCAAACACAAACGGGTCAAAAACCATAATGCAAAAAGGAGGCTACAACCTTTGTAAAACTCGCTATCGAAGGTTTATTTTAAATGAAAAGCCCACCAGAACATAACCTAAAATCCTCCCTCGAGGCATGATCATTTTTAGAAAGAATAAAACCATACAAGCGAAAACCAACACCCAACCCGAGGCCTCACTCTCAAAATGCATACATGCATTAGATATATCTGCCACAAGGCTTACAACACATGGTTCTAATACCATAAACACGTAAAACATTACATGATCTAAAAAAAAAAAAACAAAAGGAACAACAAAAGATCTTTTGCCCCATCCTGCTCCTCTAGATCAACTTGTGTGATCATTTGCACCTGAAAAATATTTTTAAATATCACACCGTGAGCCGAAACTCAATAGAAACAGACTATAATGCAGTAAAGCAGGATATGCAATCATATAACATAAAATCAACTCAACTATACGAGACTCAAAATAGTTTTCCATATTTAAAACAATGCATTTCATACAATGTAAATAACGTCAACAGTTAAAGAAAAATAGTAACAAAACATTATTTTTCACTAGGTTCGCACAACCGACAAAGATCCCTATATACCGACTCTATCACACCCAGTACAAAAGTAACAATTATAAACTCTTGCTTATTACCCTAGACCCAAGCCATACAAAGACCTACTAGGTAATGACAAGTTCTAAACGGAGTCTCAATAACGCACGTCTCCTACTGGGGAAACCACTTCATGTACAAGAATTATCCCGAAGAAGCGAAACACTTACTTGCACAAAGTTTTTGAACTTTCACCGAGGAGTAATGACAGCTCAAATACACACGCACTGTCACGGCACATCTATTGAATTATAAAAAAAACTAACACGTAGCTCGACTACGAAAACATTTAAAACCATATATTAATCATGTACAAAAATGTGGTGGCGCAGCTCAGTGGCCCGAGCAGCTTACTGCCCCACATGCCTCCAGGGTTCGAACCCTGGGGTTCCCATCCTCCCTTCCCCAACTTACCTCCCCAAAAAACAATCATGTACAAAACATCCAATAGGAGACTGTCATACCTTGCATGGATGTTGGTATTTCCTCTTCACCTTAGTCAGTTCCTTGGTGTTCGAGGGTTGAAGCATGTTTGAGGAGCCAAGCTTCAGCAAGTTTTTAACTTCTTTGTGGGTTTGGATGACTAGTTCGATTTGCTGGATCGCTTATTTTTTGTTGTTCCAGTATGAATTTTGGTGCCTTTTAACCTTTGCGGGAGCCAATCTTCAGTAGGGATTAGGAGTTTGTTAGTTTTTTTTCCATGTTTACTGGTTTTATCCTCTATTTATATGCTGGTTTTTTTCCTATTCGTGTGAGTTGTGCGAGGACTTGTATGTAGGTTTTTTTCTATCTACGCGGGTTGTGTGTGGAATATGCTTTGTTGGTAGCTTTCCCCCACTTAGAGCCGGGGTTTGGTTTTATTTGTTGAATATGTGTAGGTCGTAGATGCCTAGTGATTTTCATGTAATTTCCTGGGTTATACTCTTTGTAATCAGGTATTTTTCTTATGTTACAATTAATTATCCAAAAAAAAAACATCCAACAGCCCTCTGCCATGTTATTCCTAATCAAGGAAAAATGGCCAACAACTTTCAAAGATTTTACCGTTTAAACCGAAACATTCGAAACCACGATTCAACCTTGAGGGTTAGCCCTAAATCTCCTAAAAACTAGGCTCTCATAATTTTACATAAAACCCTCTATTTTTAAACTAACTTTTTGAAAACTATGGACATCCACACGTCCACCAACATGTAATAAACCAAGAGATATACAAAACATGCTTTTTAACTGAACAAACATGCTTTAAACACAAAATCTAATATTTATAACATTTTTAAATAGTAGAAAAGCATATATTGACTTTAAAGACAAGATATTCTAGGATCCTACCTCGTTGAGTTAAAAACTCGATGCCTTAAACTTTGTAAAAAATAAACTACATCAAAATGAGATTCTGTCTGGATGAACACGAAGCCCTCGGCAAGAAAAATAAGAATCCACTATCTGATGGCTAAAAACCAATCCCGGGTCCACTAAAAAACTAAAAAGAAGGTGGAGGTTTTATGTGTAAAAGAAAAAAACTTGTTCAAGAAGTTACAAGGTCTCAAAATATCTAATATAAGGTTGATATTTATAGGCCCCGCCCAACACAGGAAGTTAGTCGACCGAACCACCATCTTCAATCGACTGAAAAAGGCTACTAGAATTCAAGAATTCCCTTCTGGCACAGTTCAGTCGACTGAACTACCCATTTCAGTCGACTGAACGACTGAGAAAAACAGCCCAACGAAATCTGCCACAACAAAACTCGAACAAACGTAAAACACATATAAATATGCTGTTCTAAAACAATAAAGCAATAACCAACACATCGAATAACAAGAGAAATAATAATAATAATAATAATAATAATAATAATAATAATAAAAAAAAAAAAAACATCACCAAGGTCAAGTGTTAACACTAACTCCATCAACACCTAAATCATTTTTAAAAGAAAATGGGTCGAGGTCTCACAGAATTGGTTAGGCATGATGATGGTTGTACTTTGGTCTTAACAATAGTTATACCCCATGTATAATAGTAGTTGTATTTTATACTTCAAGTTGATTGTACCATGTGCATATAAGGATTATACATCATGCTTATTGTAATTGCACTTTGGATGTCATGCGAGTCATCCCTTGTGCATTGAGAGTTGTATCTTTGTCATGGTCACTTAGGTGTGCTGCTTTTGAGTCGGTCACACTTTCTTTCTTGGTCTAGAGTGTCCTTGGTGTCTAAAATTGTAAGATTTTTGGAATGTGATTCTCTGTTAAACACCCTGGGTGCGTCCCCGGTGTAGATTTTTGTTCTTTCGAGGGTGAAGCCTTGTTGGACAGCATGGGTACTTGTCTAGTTTTCCTCTATAACTTAGACTTTCGATTAATACTAACGAATGTATCAAGACTCTTAAGGTGGGTACTTCGGATTTTTTTGCCTGTAGTTGGCTTGAACCCTATGCCATTGTGATTGAATAAAATAGATGTGCCACGATGCCCGACGATGCGGTTATTATTCACAACGAGGATTGAATGATAGCTTTAGTGTTCAATTTGTCCATTAAGTCTACTCTTCAGATTCCTAACGTGGAATTTTGTTGGTTGGTTCATAGTAGGGAGTTGGGTTGGTCTCATGATAGCATTTATCATCACATTCTATGAATCTCAACAAATTTAAGAGATATAATAAGGATCCTATATCAAAGAAGCAAGAAAAAATAGGTTAAAGCCATGATTAGGGGCTGTTATGGGTTGTTTTTTCAAGTTGTGATTTTATATGAGTTATTTATTGCATGGCATTTGTGATGACCCGGTACGTGTTTATTTTACTAATGAATTCTGGATATGATTTATAATGAGAATTTGGGGATAAGTATAGCTTATTAACATAAAATCTTGAGATGTGGGATGAAATTTAAGTTGTAGAGGTGAAACATGACGCATAAAACTATGCTATTAAATTAGAGTGGAAATGGGTCATAAGAGTCAAGAATTAAAGAAAATAAAGTGGAATGAATAAGAGGCAAGCCAAGCAAGGCCCTCAGGCCCTTCTAGATATATGTAGAGAGAGATAGAAATAAAAAGCAAGGGGGTCTCATCCCCTTCACCTCCACTCATGCCACTCTCCTCTCGTCTCCTCTTATCTTCTTCTTCCTCTCCTTTATGGAGAATGGGCTAAGTTCTTGAAACCTTACCTAAATTTAGAAGGCTTGGGGCTAAATTGAGGTCTACCAAAGGATGGTTGAAGATTTAATACTCAAGAGGAGTAATTAGAAGCTTCAAGGAGCAAACCCAAGGGGCAACCAAAACCCTAGGAGGAAGATGTTGGTGGAACCTCAAGGTCTTGAGCTAATTGAGGTAGGATTTAGATTAACTTATATGTTTTAAGTTGATTTGGGTTGATACTTTGTGTATATGAGTAAAGAACTAGTTAATTCC
>JAULJZ010211753.1:0-18610 GCA_032270985.1 Heliamphora pulchella | reverse complement strand
TTAATTTTAACATTAATTGCACCACAACTGTTAAAATTTTCATTGAAATTTAACAGAAACCGCCCCTCCCACTCTAAAATCACCATTCACATCTCAAAACCACCATTCAAACCACATTTTTCTCCCAAAACCACCAATCTCACCCCAAAACCACTATTCCCAAAACCACCATTCCGTTGAAATTTGGGGTGAAAATGGTGATTTTGGGGGAAAAAGTAGTTTAAAGGGTGATTTTGGGGTGGGCCGTTGAAATTTGGAGTGAAAATGGTGATTTTGGGGAAAAAAAGTAGTTTAAAGGGTGATTTTGGGGTGGGAATGGTGGTTTTGGGGTGAAAGGGGCAGTTTTCGTTAAATTTTAACGAAAATTTTAACAGCTGGGGTGCAATTGATATTAAAATTAAATTTCAGCAGAGGTTAGTGTAATTTTAGAGACCACAGGAGAGATCCCTGTAATAAGCTTAAATATCAGGGGAGGTAAGTGTAATTATACCTAAATAGTTCTAATAGATTCTTTTTTAATCTTCATCTGGATTTGAATGTTAAGGGACCGTTTGACTACTCTAGTTTTTTTTTTGGTTAAAAATGTAAAAAAAACTAAAAACTCAAAAAATTAAATCAAAGTACTAATTTCTAAAATATTCTATTCAAACTTTGATCACTTTTAAAATATAATGATACCCTTTATTCATAACTTATTTACTACAATTATCAAGAACATATAATTGTTAGTATCAAATATATAGAAGGAAAAAAATTATTCAATTTGAACAAAAAGTAAAAAATTAACTTTTTATCAAACAACCAACTTTAGAAAAACTAACTTAAACCTAAGTTACCAAACAACGTATTTTGAACTAAATTTAACTTTTTGACTACAAAAAAACAAAAAAAAAATAGTTGCTAATCGGGATATTTATGATCAAATACAAAGATTATCATTCTCTATCGATCTCCCAATTATCTTTTAGTTATGAACTTTGTTTATTTAAAACGCACTCGCGACACATTATTTTAGTTATAAAAATGATTTTTTTTTAGAAATATAGCTTTTATTCACTTTTTCCTAAAATATCTTTGTCTAAACTTACTTTCATCGAAATTAGCAGAAGGTTGACGTTAATATTATTTAAAAAGATAAGGGATTAAATTGAGACAAAATATAGTTTAGGAATTATTTTAAACTTAAGACCTTAATTTAGAGCCCACACAAGTCCTTAACTATATAATTAAACTGTAAGAAGTATAGCACAAAGCCAATTTCTATAACTTTAGAGGATTAAAGTTCCGAGACGCTTTATTAGAACGCAAAAATTCTACGTTTGCTCTTTAGGTCCTTTTCCTTTTTGATTTTTACACAAGTTCCAATTTTTATTATTGGTTTCTTCCTTTAGTTTATTTGTATTTTATATTTTTCTTTTCATTTTTGTACCTTCTCTCGAAACAATAATAGTAGCATTGCCATGAACGGTGTACAAAATTATGGTGATGTTTGGTGTTATTTATAATTGTAATTTTTAGTAATAAATTATTATTATTTTTAGTAATCAATTATTATTAAAATAAATTATTATTTTCTTTTAATATTTACAACTTTTATTACAAGGTATAAGTATTTTTTTTATAAATTAATTTTTGCTACAAGCTATTATTATTTCTAAACATTCACAACATTTGCTATAGATTATAATTATTATTATTTTAATTATAATTTATAAATAATTAATATCATCAACGTCCAATACCACCTTTATCTATATTATAATCTAGGGTTTTGGGGTGGTGGAGCAACAAGAAGGGAGGCAAGCTAGGGGCGGTTAGGCTTGGATTGGATAGAAGTTTAAAGTCAACTTATTGTCTTTCAGTTTAAGATAATTATAAAAAAATATCTTCTTAATTTGTTCGGCTAATTTGAATGACTTTTAGCTTTTTCACTTATTTACTAAAATATTTTTATATATTTTTAAAAAATATCATAACTTTTATTTTATATATATATATATATATATATAATTAAAAGATATATTTTTAGAACCTCCTAACCAAAATTTTTCGAACAAGATTTATATTAAATATAAAATTATATCAAAATATCAAAACTTGTATTTGGCTTAAAATTAGCTACTTAAAACCACTTTTATGTGGCCTAGAGGTACTTAAAAACACTTCAGAAAAATTGACTTTTAGCATTTAAGCTATTTTAAAATTACTCCAAATAAACTTCTTTTTTATTTGACTTAAGCTCCATTTATTTCGATAGAAAATATATTCATTAGAAAAATATTTTTAACAAAAAATATTTTTTATGTATTTAATTGCGACTTTGAAAATGATAGCGCCAATACATGTGGAAGTGTTAAAATTGGTGACAATGGTGGCAGTGACTCCAGGATCCTTAAGCTCCGAACCTCTAGGACCCCAAAACCTCAGGATCTCGTGATCCCGGGATTCCAAACCCCTGCAATCTTAAAACTCGGGATCTCGGAGCCTCGAACCTTAGGAACCTTCAGACCTCGGGACTCCAAGACACCCAGACCCTAGGACCCCAGGGACGTCGAGACCTTGGGATTCCTGAGACCTCGGGGACCCCAAACTCTTGAGACTCCAAGAACCCGAACCCCGAAGAGCCCGGGAACCCGGACTCTTGAACTCTGGACCCTCAACCTTATGGATCCTAGATTGATTTTACTGGTGGTAGAATGGTAGCGCTAGCGGTAGTGACATTGGTGCGATGGTAGGGTCAAAAAAATATTTTTTGCCATAAAAAGTGAAAAACGTTTTTCACTAAAATCAACTTATTTTCCATTAACTTAGAAAATATTTTCGTTGACTTTTAATTTTTGTCGTACTAAATACTAGAAAATTTGGAAAATATTTCCGTCAAAACAAACGAAGCCTTAAAGTCATTTGAAAATAAAAAAAAAAATTGACTTTAAGTCGTTTTACCAAACAACGCCACTGTATCTTTACCAACAAGAAGAAAACTAGTGAAAGAAGAAATTGGTGGGCCATTACTTGATGAAACATACCCAACAATCCATGGATGGGAAGCCATTGGGGAGCTAAGGTTGGAGTTAATGTTATTAAGGGAAGAAGAAACCATCATGGTTTCAATATGCTGAAAACTAGGGTTACATAAAAATTATAAAAAAAGGTACAGAAATTAGATGCACAATAATGTGGGTAAGTTATTAAAAAAACTTACTTCTATATCAAGACAGCTTTTAATTACAAAAATATCATTGTCACTTCTTTCTGGGAAATAATATTGTGTAAAAGTTCAGCAAGAATAGAAATTTCTTTTAGCTAGGTAGTGTTTGGAACATGAATTTGTGGAGAGATTTGCTAAGGGAAATGAGAATGATAGGAAAACCATAAAGAAATTAATATGTTTGGGAAGGCTTTCTGTTGTGCTTTTTTTTGTCCTTTTGAATTATTTTTATTTATTGGTCTAAACTATTTAATTATGGTCTGTCGGGATGAAACAAATCGACAAAGTATAATTGTTTTGGCTAAAATTGAAAAAAGTTTACGAAAAACTAAATCTTTTTATAAAAATCTTAAAGTGGCATTTTTCATCTTAAAAGATTTTTTAGTTTCTTTGTGCACATTTTTTACTTTTATATGATTTCTCGTGAGAAAAGAAATATAAAAAATATGCTCGTTTAGACTAACGTTAAAACAAATTCACTGAAAATGAAAAAAAAAACTATATAAAAAAGCTATCTCCAATGCGATCTTAATCTAACTTTTTCCCTTTGATTAACTTCTTATATTTTGGTTTATTTTAATAAATTCTTTCATATGTCCACAATACAAAAACAATCTTAATGAACTCAGGAGCTACATAACACTGAAAGAATCAAATAATTAATACTTTGGATTTAGGTAAACCTAATTAACCATTCCTTATTATCTTCATGCTTACACAACTATAATTTCTTTTCACCTAATGAATCTATAAAGAATGCCTCAAATCTCATACCATTTGAAAGAAATTGGATGCATATAAGGATTTTTATTATTGGCTTTAGTAAGATTCTAGAAAAAGTAAGAGCTTTATTAGACAAACAAACTAAAATATGTTGTACTGGTAGGCCATATTTATTTTGTTGGAGCTAGATTGGATTAGACCAAAAAATATAAAAGAATTGCATTTCAGAATTTGTGTCTTTAGTTATTCTCCTGTTTGGTTTACCAAATTAGACTATTAATCTCTCGTATTAATTAGGGATTAAGCATGTGTTTGGCCTACTTTTGTGTTGATTTTATGACTTTTTAGTTTTTTGGGTTTTTTGTAGAAAAGAAGATGCAAAAAAATGTAAAACAAGCTAATTGAATATATGAGAGGCCAAACAAGCAAATTTTTTTAAGAGGCTTTGAAGCACAAAGCCTTAAAAAAGCTAAGCCAAACAAAGGCTAATAGCTCTTAAATCATGGCATTATTTGTCCTACCTTTTCCTTCGGGATTATTTGTTCCTCCCCTCCTCTGGATTTATTCTTCTCCATATCTAACAGTTAAAAATAATTTTTTAACTTTTATATCACATTTATCTCACTTTAACCAAACATAAAACAAATAACACTTGGTATTAAACAAATAATCTCATTTACAATCTCATAGTATTAAAAACATATACAAAACTTACGCATTACTTATCGCTTTAATCCTATCCAATCCTATCCAGCAACCTGGCCTTTGTATTGGAAATTTGGAAACACAAACTTATGCTGCCTTGGAATTGGCATTTGAGACTTTAAATTATATTTAGGTTTAAAATAGGATTTTTAGCCTTTTTATTTGAAGTGAAAAGAAAATTGGATTTTTAGCCTTTTTATTTGAAGTAAAAAGAAAATCAATTATCAAATAATAATTCCTTCTCTCCATGTGGTGACCTAAAACTATGTTTTAACTAAACAAGTTTTTTAATTTTATACTTGTTTTGTTTAAGGTTAAGAAAATAAAATATTTGATTTTAAACCTAGATGCCAATCTCATAATCAAATGGACTATCTTTACTCGCTTTTATCAAAACAGAAGAATATTGGAAGGAGTCACTCTCTTTGCATTAATAAATTATTAATCAAGCCATCTCCGCAGTAAGAAGGATGAAAAAAATACATAGCCTCTGCTTTGTCCTTCTCAACACGAAAGAAATTAATATATTATAACAAATTAATTATTTTAATAAAGTATATTGATCAAAATCAATACGACAAAAGAGAATCACAAAACCAACCCTACAGTTAGCTTAATGGGATAAAAGTGTAATTCATCATCAATGTTGGGATTTAATTATCAATCTAAAAACACAAATGAAAGCATGATCAAACACACACTAAAGAGAAAAGTATACAAAAACTTATGTGATTTGACACAACCTACCTACGTCTACGGGTAAGAGAGATAATCTACTTTAACTATAGAGTGTATAATTATGAGACCAAAAGTATTCGAAAACAAGACACCTATAACCCGAGCCTTGAAACAAACTTCATTTTCTCGTTCAATGCCCCAGTATTTTTCCTCCTCCCCTTACATCTATACCTTAGAGACTCTAACCTATTTTCTTTTTCGGCAGTTTTTGACGCATTGTTTATCGTTTTCGTTATTACATGTTTATATGCGTTTTATGCATGATCGAGTTTAGATATGCATGTAGGGTTAGATCCCGGGACCATTGGGCATTGTGATGCGAATTTAAAAAAAAGATATTTTCGCAAACCTATAAATATCTAGCCTTAGATATTTTCAAACAAAATTTCATTTCTCTAGCTTTTGAAAACCCTAGAAAGCTTTGCCTTCTCTCTAACTTCTCGGGGCCCCGGAGCTTGGTTTTTGACGATCAGGTAGCAGATCCTTAGTATCCTCGTGGTGGGCTACGCTTTCATCTAGACAGAATTTCATCCTAACGAAATTTGTTTTTTCACGTAGTTTGAGACGTCGAGTTTTTGACTCAATGAGGTTGGATCCTAGACTCTCATGTCTTACAAGGGTGCTACGTGTAACTGTATGTATTTTTACCATTTAAAAATGTATGAAAAATTAATTTTATATTTCAAAAAGTTAGGTTTTGGTTCAAATCGTCTTCAGTTGTTTTCGGTTGGATGAAATGGGTTTTGAGGTATTTTTTTCGGTGTTTCTTTGTGGTTTTGGGTTTTGGTATGTCTGAGGGTGCCAAAAAAAAGTTTGATTGCTTCGATTCCGAGTTTGGAAGGGTTGTTCAAGTGGCGAGAATTAGTTTCTGCCGTGGTTTAGTCGACTGAACTGGGTGGTTCAGTCGACTGGGTCGATAGTCAGGTTGTTTAGTCGACTGGACTGAGGTGTTCAGTTGACTGACCTGGGTTTGGGCTTTTTGTTTATTTTCTAGTAACTTTTCAGTTGACTAAATTATGGGGTTCAGTTGACTAAAATGCTGTTGGGGATTGTTTTGGGTGTTTTGAGGGGTCATGTTGTGGCCTTGGGGGTCATGTTTTGGCTTCGAGAGTTTGATTAGGTCCTATTATCATCCTCGGAGGTGACGTGCATAGTTAGATGCGGGGCGTTGATGCACAGTTGTGTGTGTAGTGTTTGTTCATCGTTGGGTGTGGGACGTGTTTGGGTCCGAGGTTCTTTTTCTGAAAAGGGGGTTTTGAAAAAAGATAGTGTTTTGTGAGAACGTTTAAGAAAACCGTGTTGTGGGAAGTTTGGAGTTGGCCTTTGGGTTAAGTTTTGTTTTGTAGGTTGTTGGTCATCCGAGTGAGAGGACAGGTCGTTCAGGTGAGTGGACGTCGGGTCGTGTGGCATGTGATGTCGTGTTGGTTGTATGGCACGTGATGTCGTACCGGGGTGAGTGGCATGTGAAGTCGTGACGGGTTATGTGGCGAGTGGTGTCGTTATGTAAAACGTAGTGTTTATACGTGGTTTTGTGCATCTAAAACTTTAGTTTTATTCAAGCAAGTTGTAGGACGGATATGTGGTCCTTGGATATATAAAACTTTGGTTTTATTTATATGTGTGTATGATTGTGATGGATGAAAAAGTAGTCCGATAAACGTTAACTCTGGTTAACAATGGATGGAAAAGTAGTCCAGTGAACTTTAACTCTGGTTAATGATGGACGAAAAAGTGGTCCAGTAAATGTTAACTGCAGTTAACAATGCATGTGTGCGTGGAAATCGGAGGGACGAAAAAGTAGTCATAACGATGCATTTGTGTGCAGGTATCTAAAGGACGAAAAAGTGGTCCTGAAGAGGCATGTGTTGCACGGTGAGTGTTGCACGTAGTGCGTTATGTGGGTTGCGTGTGTCGCGTGAGTTGCATGTGTTGCATAAGTTAACTCTGGTTAACAATATATTAGAAGGGATTGTGGTCTTTCGGTAAAAGTCCGAGAAGATCCCTGTGTTGGGTGTGAATCATCATGATATTATAGAACTGCATGTGGGGCTCGTATGAGTCAATGGCTATATCTGTGTTTCATGTGGGGATCGTTGGAGTCAATGGTTATATCTGTGTTGCATGTGGAGATCGTGAGCGTGGGGCTCGCGAAGGTGGGACTCGTGAGAGTCGATCTTGGCATGTGAAGCATTGTAGCATATTTGTATGTATATAAAATTGTTTTCAAACAGTTTTTGAGGCTCTTGTGAGTCGTGATATCAAACTATTTTTTTTAAATCTTGTTTTGAGGCTCGGGTGAGTCGTAACATACATATTACATTTGCTAGCATGTTTAGCTTTTACTTCATGTTTATTTAGTTTCTGCTGAGTTTTGGCTCACGGTGTGAGATTTGAAATATTTTTTAGGTACCGATCCCGTAGGTTGATTTAAAGGTGCCGGAGGGGCGAAAGATCTGTAGTTTTTTTTTTGTTTCTTTTTAATCCATGTATGTTTACATGTTTTCAGTGTTGAAACTGTGTATTGTAAGCTTGTGGGCAATATATATTTTAATGCATGTATGCTTTTATGATAAGAGTAAAACATTGGGTTGGATGTTACTTTTCAATTTTGTATGGTTGTTTATGGGTGTTTCACGTGATCCGGACTTTGGGGCGTGACAAGTTGGTATTAGAGCTCTGGGTTCGAATACCTAAGCGCCGTGGAAAGAGTGTGCATCACCGGGTGAGGTTGATTCCGTGTGCTTGATTGTATGTGTTTAGATGTTTTGATAGCATGAGCATGATAGCTTTACGAGTATGTGAAGCCGTGTATATTTGAGCATGGGGGTTGAACCTTAAGATTGATCAATCTTGCCTTCGGGTGTTTGGGTTAACAAGCTTGAAAGTCGAGTTAGAAATGCGTTTGGCTGACATGTTTCTGGAAAGGAATTTAAGTAGGTTATCCAAATTGACGCGTTACTCTTGTTAGTTCTCCTCGGTATGTGTGATGAGTTAGCATGATCTTAAATGGCTACGTGTTAGTATGATTATATGTTTTATATATTTAGTGATAACGTGATGCATGAAAGCTTATATGGTTGTGTTGCTTTCGTATAGACGCGTTGTCTACGTCGAGAGAATGAGGCCGTGGTCGAGGCTGTGGTCGTGGTTTTGGCTAAGGGGATGTGCCTATCCCTGTTGTTGGGAATGGAAATGCTCCTCAAGGACCTATTGACGCAGTAGAGTTGCTGCGTGCACTGGTAGGCTCCATTGGTCAGCTGGTTGAGACCTCTAGGGGGAGAGAGAGAGAACCCAAGTTGAGGGCAACGGTGGCGATGCAGGAGTTCAGGCGTCTTGACCCTCGTTCCCTTGCTGGGAATTCTGACCCTACAGTACCTACAGAGTGGTTGGAGCTGGTGACCCACATCCTTGATACACTGTAGATAGTGGAGGATGATTTGCAAGTTCCTTTTGCTACTTTCCAGTTGAGAGGGGATGCTCACGAGTGGTGAAAATACACCCAGAATACTGTGGAGGGTACGTGGATAGCTTTCGCAGGGTGTTTTCTAGAGAAGTACTTTTTGGCTTCTTTGAGGGATCTGTACAAAGAGGAGTTCTATGCTTATACCCAGGGAAAATGAGTATTGTGCAGCACAAAGCCAGATTGATCAGTCTGTCCCGATTTGCACCGGAGTTGGTGGGCACAGATGAGTTGCCGTCGAGGAGATTTGAACGGGGTTTGAGGCTGGCGATCAGGGAGCGTGTGGTAGGGATGAGGTTGCATATTTTTACAGAGCTGGTGGAGTCGACAGCGATGATCGAGAACACCTTGAGCTAGATTCGGGATTCTAGGGAGATCAGGGCACCACAGGGTGGGATGGAGGCTCAGTCAAGTGGACGCTCCAGCAAGAGGCAGAAATCCTCTAGCCCTAGTTTTCATCCATCTGGATCACGACAATAGTTTTCTGCACTAGCACCATCAATGGCTTCGTCTGGGAGGCTAGAGTAGAGGGAGTTGATTTGTTATCGGTGCAAGTAGCCCGGGCATCGTGTGGTGAATTGCCCACAGTTGAAGCAGTCCCAGGGTTCGGTGCTAGTCCAGTCGCAGCGAAGGGAGTCGCCAGTTTGTTTTGGGTGTGGTCAACCAGGGCATATTTATAGGAACTGCCCTCAAGGAGGCAGTGTACCGAGCACGGTAGGTGCACCAGTCGTCTCGTCGATGCAGGACCGACGAGGTAATCAGCAGCAAGCAGTGCAAACTTCTAGGGTGACAGACCAAGGTACTTCAGTTTAATATGTACGACAGCCGATAGTCCCAAGTTTTAGAGGACAGGCTAGGATGATGTAGGGCTGAGTGTATGCCCTTATCAGTTCTTCCAAGGCACCAGTTATGCATGATGATGCAGTTATTCCTCCAGTGAGCAGAGGTACTTTCTTAGTGTGCAAACTGTGGGCCAAATGTTCTTACTGGCACGAGGGCATTATGTTTCTTCATTGTGGGGTTGATGATGGACTCCGTGGGTTGTATGCTGTGTGTTGAGACACGGGTTGGTGAGGATGTGATGTTGAGGCGGGTTGGTTGGTCCCGTGTCTTTGAGGTAGTTAGCCGTTGTTTAGAGTGCATGATCTTGTTTGATCGTATCCTAGGAATGCTTTGGCTGACCACCTCTCGTGCCTGTGTTGATAGTGATTGACGGGATCGTTTTCTTTTGACCTTGTGGTGAATTTTGGGTACAAAATTCCTTTAAAAGGGGTAGAGTTGTGAGACCCTGACCCATTTTTTTGGCATTTTTTGACGCGTTGTTTATCGTTTTCACTATTGCATGTTTATATGCATTTTATGCATGATCAAACTTAGAAATGCATGTGGGGTTGGATCCTAGGGCCATTGGGCGTTGTGGTGCGAATTTTAAAAAAAAGATATTTTTACAAGCCTATAAATATCTGGCCTTAGATATTTTCAAACAAAATTTCATCTTTCTAGCTTTTGAAAACCCTAGAAAGCTCTGCCTTCTCTCTAACTTCTCAGGGGCCCGGGGCTCAGTTTTTTACGATCAGATAGTAAATCTTTAGTATCCTCGTGATGGGCTACGCTTTCATCCGGATGGAATTTTATTTCGACGAAGTTTATTTTTTCATGTGGTTCGAGATGTTGAGTTTTTGACTCAACGAGGTAGGATTCAGGACTCTCATATCTTACAAGAGTGTTACGTGTAACTGTATGTATTTTTACCATTTAAAAATGCATAAAAATCAATTTTATATTTCAAAAAGTTAGGTTTTGCTTTAAATCATTTTTGGTTGGATGAAACGGGTTTTGAGGTGTTTCTTTCGGTGTTTCTTTATGATTTTGAACTTGGGTATATCCGAGGGTGTCGAAAGAAGTTTGGTTGTTTCGATTCCGAGTTTGAAAGGGATGTTCTAGTAGCGAGAATCAGTTTCTGTTGTGGTTCAGTCGACTAAACTGGGTGGTTCAGTCGACTGGGTCGACAGTAGGGTCGTTCAATCGACTGGACAGAGGTATTTCGTCGACTGACCGGGGTTTGGGCTTTTTGTTTCTTTTTCAGTAGCTTTTCTGTTGATTGAATTATGGGGTTCAGTCGACTGAAGTACTGTTGGGGGTTGTTTTAGGTGTTTTGAGGGGTCGTGTTGTGGCCTTGGGAATCGTATTTTGGTCTCGGGAGTTTGATTAGGTCTTGTTGTCATCCTCGGGGGTGACATACATGGTTAGATGCGGGGCGTTGATGCACGGTTGTGTACGTGGTGTTTGTTCATCGTTGGGGGCAGGACGTGTTCGGGTCCGGGGTTTTTTTTCTAGAAAGGGGGTTTTAGAAAAAGATAGTGTTTTGTGAGAACGTTTATGAAAATCGTGTTGTGGGAGGTTTGAAGTTGGCCTTTGGGTTAGGTGTTGATTTGTAGGTTGTTGGTCATCCAAGTGAGAGGACGGGTTGTTCAAGTGAGTGAACGTCAGGTCGTGTAGCATGCGATTGTTGGCCTAACAAGGCATTCAATAACTGATTTTGATGATAACAAACCTATGTATCTAATTGTGCGCATTGAGATTGTTTAACAAGAAATATATGCTTAGCCCAATTCAAGATACATAGTGGAAGCCCTGACGCAAAAATTCAAAACAAGTTCTTTAACGACAAGTTTTGTGGAACAAATGCAAAAAATTGAGATATTAAAGACTTGAAGAACAAAATTATAAATTTCACTTGTAGGATCCATATACACTCATATAACTCATGAATATGTGTGTTTGAAGCTCATAGGAATCCTAAATATCTTAAAAATATTTTTTCAAAACATAAAAAGATCAAACCTTTTTGAAAAACATAAATCTGGATTTCTCAATGATCCAATCGACTGAGGCTTTTTATCCAGTCGACTGAGTGGGCTACCAAAAATTGATTTTTAGATCCAAATCAGTTCAGTCGACCGAACCTCAGGTCCAGTCAACTAAATTGAAGTTCAGTCAACCGAACTTCTTTCTTCAGTCGACCGAACAGCTTAAAATTTGAATTTTTCTGAAAACGACTAGTTTGACACTTCTATATTTAGCCCAACGGCTAGTTTGATTTTGGAGCCTATAAATAGAGGCCTTATGCTATTGTTTCATTCATCAAAAGCCTCTCTAACATCTCTCATTCTATTACTCTCTTGTGCTTCAAAATCTTGGGTCTTTCATACATATTTTTGAGAGAAAAATTCTTTAGAATTCTCTTTGAGTTTCATAGTCATATTCTATTGAGAAGTGAGTTAGAGCGTTCATTGTTTGTACTTATTTGCTCATCCAATGAGCATTCTTTTGTATACTTTCATATCACTATTGTTGATTTGTATTTGAGAAAGGCGTTTCTCAAAAGAGGCTAATCTGTCTACGAGGATTGTGTTAACTTGAGAATGGTACATTCTCAAGAGAGGCTACTCCGCCTAGACTAAGGAGAGAAGCTCTTCCGCGTATTGAATGAGAGGTAGTAAAAATCCTCATAGCGGTTGGCTTGAGGCAAGGATGTAGGTCGTTGCGCCGAATCTTGTAAAAATCGTTGTGTTCCTCTTCTTGCTTACTTATTCCTTTGTTTACTTTATTTTTAATTCTCTTTACATCACACACATTTACACTTAAGTTATTTCATTATTTATTTGCTTCACGAATAATTTTATTACACTTTAATTTTCTATCAAGAAATTAATCAACTTGCAAATTAAAATTGAAAGATATAAAACAAGAAAAGTGTTCTTATCGTTTGAATATTTTATTTCTCATATCTTTTAAATCTTAAGCTAGAAAGTGTTTAAATTCTTTCTTTTTACTTTATAAGAAATATCATCAAGTTAAACTATTCTTGTATCTTAATATTTGAAAAGTGTTAAACTTAAAAGTTGTACTTTTATTGTTAAAATAAGTCTAGTATTGAATCTTGCTAACAAAAATATTGTGAATTAAAATTGAAGCAAATTTGCATTATTATCTTCAAACTAAAAGATTTTAAAAGTTAGCATCTTCATTTGTGCTTAACCTTTTTTTTGACTTATTATTCATTTTAAATATACTTGTGTTTTAATTAATAAGAATTTTTAAATTTTATCTACACTTGGACTTAAATATTTCATCACAAGATTTTACTTATAAGTTTAATACAAATTAACTTATGATTTAAATAAGTAATATTTTTGTGGTCTAAAGATCATACACTTGTGTTTGATTATTTAATATAAGTTTTTAAAATACCCAATTCACCCTCCCTTTTGAGATTACACACGTAATATCAGCGATTTCGTGTTGGTTGTATTGCCCGTGATGTCGTACCAGGGTGAGTGGCATGTGATGTTGTGACGGGTTATATGGCGAGTGGCATCGTTATGTGAAACGTAGTGTTTATATGTAGTTTTGTGCATTTAAAACTCTAATTTTATTTATATATGTTGTAGGATGGATATGTGGTCCTTGGGTATATAAAACTCTTGTTTTATTTATATGTGTGTGTGATTGTGATGGACAGAAAATTGGTCTAATAAATGTTAACTTTGGTTAACAATTGACGGAAAAGTGGTCTGATGAACGTTAGCTCTAGTTAACGATAGACGAAAAAGTGGTCCGGTAAATGTTAATGCTGGTTAACAAAGCATGTGTGTGTGTGAATCGGAGGGAGGAAAAAGTGGTCCTAACGATGCATTTGTGTGTGGGTATCTGAAGGACAAAAAAGTGGTCCTGAAGAGGCATGCGTTGCGTGGTGAGTGTTGAAGGTGGTGCGTTATGTGGGTTGCATGTGTGGCGTGGGTTGCATGTGTGGCGTGAGTTGCATGTGTTGCATAAGTTAACTCTGATTAACAATGTATTAGAGGGGACTGTGGTCCTTTAGTGAAAGTCCAAAAAGATCCCTGTGTTGGGTGTGAATCATCGTGATATTATAGAACTGCATGTAGGGCTCATGGGAGTCAGTGGTTATATCTGTGTTGCATGTGGGGCTCGTGAGGGTGGGGCTCACGAGAGTCGATCTTGGCATGTGAAGCATTGTAGCATATTTGTTTGTATATAAAACGGTTTTCAAACTATTTTTGAGGCTTTTGTGAGTTGTGATATCAAACTGTTTTTTTTAAACTTGTTTTCAAGCTCGGGTGAGTCGTAACATACATATTATATTTGCTAGTGTGTTTAGCTTTTATTTTATGTTTGTCTAGTTTCTGGCTTACTTTGGCTCACGGTGTGAGATTTGAAATATTTTTAGGTACCAGTCACGCAGGTTGATTTGGAGGTGCCAGAGGAGCGAAAGTTCTGTAGTCTTCCTTTTTGTTTCTTTTTGTTTCTTTTTGATCCATGTATGTTTACATATTTTCGGTGTTGGAACCGTGTGCTGTAAGCCTGAGAGCGATATATATTTTAATGCATGTATGCTTTTATGTTAAGAGTAAAATATCGAGTTGGATGTTGCTTTTCAGTTTTGTATGGGTGTTTCACGTAACCTGGAGTTTGGGGCGTGACAATACCCATTTGACTCACTCTTCACAAATCTACTTGAATTATAAGGCTCATATTTATAGGTAAGCCCTAAAATCTTAATAGCCATATAATTATAAAATCTTATTTATATGGGTTTGCAGAATACAAGACACACATCTAACATTCTCCATCTTGATTTAAATTATGCAAACTATCCTGAAGATAACCGGTGCAAATATCGATTATGCCGTCATTGTCACTCCGTCACACTCAAAGTAGCATGGCCTGCACCTTTATACCGAGATGCCCGACACCTTTTTATCGAAGTATACATCGTCACTCCACCTATTCGTTGAGGTATAATGGTTGTCAATCATCAAAAATTAGGAAATCGTCTTCTAATTTGACTCCACTTACAACTAATTTTGATTGTTCAATGTATCGCTTTTTCCCTTGTACGCCATACCAAGTCGTCGCCTCTTTTTTTTCTTCTTTTCTTATGCAAAATAAATGTTTTTAAATTTATTGGAACCGAAATCAAAAATAATATCTTTGCTCTGATCTCCCACTGCGGCTTTGAATCGTCAACATCGGCTCTTATACCACTTATTGGGATTGATTACCAATCTCCGAATAAAAATGAAAGCACATATATGCATACACCAAAGAGAAATTATACAACGATTTACATAGTTTAACATGATTTGTCTATGTCTACAGGTAATGGAGATAATCTACTATAACTGTAGAATATAATCATAAGAGAAAATATATACCAAAACTAGACACCCAAATTCGAGTTTTGAAACAAATCTTGTTTTCTCGCTCAAGTGTTAGTCATGTGCTCCTGGTATTTTCTCGTCTCTCCCTACATTTTTACCAATTTGATTCATTCTCTATAAACATGCTAAAATTATAAAGCTCATATTTATAAACAAGCCCTAAAACTCTAGCAGTCATATAATTATAAAATTTTAATTATATGAATCTGTAAAATACAAGATATATACAAACCCAACAATCTATACTATTATATAAATGGAATATTTTATTTTGAAGCTCAGTCATATTTTTTAAAATTTCAATAATAGCCAAAATAAAATACTTTTTTACTTAAATATACAACTTTTATAATTTTAACTACTATGATAAAATAGAAAATATAAATTAATTTATCTTACACGTTCTCTGTCTTTACATTTCACTTTTCTATTTTTTGTCCACTAAGATTAATAATTTTGCACTATGTGCAGTTCTTTCCAGTTAAAACTTAAGGCAAAAGCTTAAGCAGTGTTTGAGATAAAAATTTCTTTGTGGGTTTTTCTTTTTTCTTTTTTCTTTTTTGAATTTATAATTTATTTTATTTTAAATTTTTTATTTTTTTGATTCTTAATGATAAAACGACTAAAAGTATAACTATTTTGACTAAAATTGAAAAGAAAATCACTAGAAACGAAAAAGGCCTTATAAAGCATTAAAGTGGCTTTTTTTGTTTTATATGAATTTTTTGTTTTTTGATTAAACTTTTTAAATTTTTAACATATTAAAATATATTCTTTATACTTTTATTTTTGCTATTTTTATTTTTTATGAGAGAAAAAAAATTGATTTTCAAATAAAGAGTAAAAAAATATATTGAACTGAAAAGAGATGGAAGTTATGAGAAAGAGAGGGAGAGAATAAAAAATATAAAAGGTGTAAAAAAATTTTAGCCTTTAAATATACTACATAGACAAATATCATATTAAATGTGTTGTATTTTGTAATATAAATTATTAATCTCAGATCTAATAAATTAGGAACTAAAATATTTGGTTGGGGAGGGATTAGAAGTGAAACAGCTATTGTGGTGGTGAAAAACTCATTTTTTTCCGTGGATAAAAATGTATAATCTTTTTCTAGGTGTGTAAATAATTCGTCAATTCATTCTAATTCACCAACCCAACTAAACCTAACCCAACTCGTGCTATTTATGTGAGTAAATGTGAGTTGTGCTTTGGAAGTTGTTTTCTTTTACCTAGCTTTGTGGGTTGTGCAAAGCAATTGTTTTTGTTTTCTTAATTTAGTTCCCTTAATTGCCTAAAAGGTATTAGTTGGGATTTGGTGTTTTAGGTAGTGCCTTCCTGTGGGGAGATTCTAAATGCACACACAATTTGTTGAATATATTTATTTATTTTAATATGTATAAATATTTATACATTAGGTATTTCTTTTGTAAATAGGTGGAGGGAGAAAAACTCTTATAATATGCATTCTCACTGAAAAATAATAATAATAAGAAAGAAAGAAAGAAAAAAGAAAAAGAAAGAAAAAAGAAAAAGATAGTTCCCTGGGGATATACAATTGGTTGATTGATATGTAGTGCAATCTTTAGTAATGCAAACCAAACATCTATATATATTACTGCTCTGCTTAGAATGTACTAAAAAATAAATAGTTTTTAAAAGGTTTAGCCTTTTTAAAAAAACAAGAGAAAGAAAAAAAAAAGTTATATTATTTGAAATAAATTATTTAGAGTAGCTTCTTTTTATTATTTGATAAGATACTTGACAATATTCAATTAATTTGGATTTTTGCAGAAATATTATATACAGTAAGAATAATAAAATTAATGAACTAATTCTTGTTTGTTTGACTAAAGAGTTATGGATAACTTGTTATTTTTTAATTATTTCTTCAATTAATTACTCTAAAAAAGTTAGAGTGTTGAAAATATGTATAAAAAAAATTATTAAAAAAATTAATAAATTGTTTAAAAATTTCAAATACTACATCTTAAAACTTAACTCTTCTCTCTGACCCAAAAGTCCCTCTCACTTAAATAGAATTGTTTGGCTCTCAGATCAACGCTCAGTTAGTAAACTGGTTTTTTATCTATATTAAGGTGATATTAGACATTGTAAAAAATAGTAGTTTATAGATTATAACTTATAGTAGAAATTATGAGTATTTGATATAATTTGTAAATTGTAATTGAAATAGAAGAAAAAGTAGTTATAAATTATAGCAGAAGTTATTATTGTTCGGAAAAACTTATAACTTATAACTAAAATTAATAGTAAGAAGATAAAAACTACTAGCCGTAACTTAGCCAAGCACCCCCTAAGTTGTGTATAGATAGTGAATTTGTGTATTATTTTATGGAAACATAAGAAAGGATATAAGAAAATAGTCAAGGAAAGAAAATAAATTTCTTTTATGGATTTTCTTATGAGTTTTTTTTTTAAATTACTCCCTACACAAACAGTCAATCCGAACATATTTAGCATTTGTTTGGTAATGTGGCTTAAAATTAGGTTTTTTTTGAAAAAAACTTTAAGTTAAATAAAGTCCTATTTGGGTTATTTAAAAAGCTAGTATTTTTACACACAAAAAAAGTCAACTTTTAAATTATACAATTTGGCTTCTCTAAAAAATCGACTAACTTTTTTTATGTATTTTTTTTAAGGAAAACAGTAGATACACATCCAAAGACACTAACTTATCCTTTGAGTAAAATAACTCTAATATTTTCAATTAAAAGTCAATTTTCCTCTCAATGAAAAAAATTCATTCTAATATCTCAAATATTACAACTTAAAAATAAAAGATAAGGGCATATTAGACATTTCAACCAAAACAAAAACTATACTAAAAAAATTACCCCCAATACTTTTTTTTCTCTATTTTTTCTAATAAAAAAAACCTTCTTAAAAAGTTAAGTTTTTTAAACATCTCAAATAAGGACTTGTTGGTCTGAGTTTGGGCCAGCATCCTGCCGTGGTGGAGGTTCAGATTTGGGCCGAGTCATAATCGACTTATGGCCTTGTACTCTTTAAGAAAATAAAGTTGCACTTTCACCACTACTTACGAATTTTAGTAAGATAGTAAGCGCTTTATCTAATAGGACCAAGTAAAAATTTCATTTTAATAAAGAAGTGACTTTAACTCACCATGCAAAGAAAAAAAATTATAATTTAATAATAAACATTTTTATAATGTTAAGCTAAAAAATAATAAGTCAACTTTAAATTAATTACCAAACATTAATCTACACAAGCAGAAGCTGCATTAAAGCTTACGAGAAACGCCTCCATTTTTAAATATAGGGTAGGGGTGTAAATTAAAATGGCCCGAGGCCCGACGGGGGTCCAAAGTCTGCCCGAAACCCGTCACTGTGCAGGCTTGGCCTGGCTCGACGCTGGGCCCGGTCCGACCTGTACTGTTCACGGTCCAGGCCTAGGCTGCACCCCCCAAGCCCGCCCCCGGGCCTGGGCTAGCCGTTGGACCCGGCCCGCCCGCCCCCCCCCCCCCCCCCCCCCCCCCCCCCCCCC
>JAULJZ010211742.1:0-18610 GCA_032270985.1 Heliamphora pulchella | reverse complement strand
TTAATGTAAGTAAACAAATAAATAAAACAAGTAAAATAAACTAAAACTTGAATTTGAACACAAATGTAATAACTATATAAGTAATGCAATAATATAGTCAAAATGAAACGAATCAAATTAACCCGGTCACTCCAAAGAGATAGAAAATGGAGTTAGAAGGATCGAAAATTCAAGCAAAGTACCTGGATCGCTAAAGAATTCTCGAGTCGAGAAATGGCAATGGGCAATTTGATCCTTGGGCGATGATCCAAGCTAGGATTTCAGAATTTCAATATCGGGGGTTTGGCTCTCGATATTTCAGCAGGGTTTCAACGTCGGGGATCGGGATTGCTCGACGACTCGACAGAGCTTCTCTCACTAAACCTCTTTCTAAAATTATGTCCTGAAAACGTACGCTGGGTACAGTATTTATAGATTTCTTCAACCACTGAGATACTGACACGTTTTGGGACACGTCAGGCCATTTGGAGTTGGCGGTCTCCAGGTTGGGAGATGGCGGTCGCCATGTTTGAAAAGGTTCCACAAGGTTCTATTAGTGGTCGCCAAAATGAAAGTAGGCGGTCGCTAAGTTAGAGGTGGCGGTCGCCACTTCTGGCTAGGATTTTCAAGAGGTGCTATTGGCGGTCGCCACAATGAACATGGCGGTCGCCACATTGGGAATAACTTGCTACGCAAGTTTTTGGTGGTTCAACATAATTTCATTGGTTTGAAGGTTTTGATGATTGGGTTCAAATACGGGGCTTGGATCATTTCCCGATGATCAAATTAAGGCACCATTCCAACTATTTTTATCATCGGATTCACCTAAGATTGGGCGGGGTCAAATTTGGGTGTCTGTAGTTGCCCCTTTTTGATATAACTTGCATAGCAACGCGTGATGCAATTATATCAAAGATCCAGAGGCAACATCCATTTGACCGAGTTGTCGATCTTAGGCCACAAACACACAAGCATGCATATGGTGTTGGTCGTACTCGAATTTCCATCGAGCTGCCTACGTAACCCTTTGCTAGGGATCAGACCAAAACGTAGTTCCTGGGGCAAAATGTAAGGATGCAAGATAAGAAACGTGATGTAAATTCTAACATGAACAGATGCTAACATGATGCAGATATTGATGTGGTTAAACAAATCATAAGATCAAATCAAGATCTAAAGGGAGCACGGACAAATAAGTCAAAGATCGAGTCAAGATCTAAGAGCTCGGATGGGGATAAAATAATTAAAAGGATCGAGTCAAGATCCTAGAAATTATCTTAACTGAAAAAGCAACAACGAATTAATAGGTCAAGTCAAGACCCACCAATTTGAAATGATAGCGAGGGATAAAAATAATTAAAAAGCCAAGTTACGTATTAAAACTAATTTTACCGGAAAGGATAATCACGAATTAATAGGTTGAGTCAAGATCTAAAAACTCGGGATGGAAATGAACTAAAAATAATTAAAAGCCAAGTTACGGCTTAAAATTAATTTTACCGGAAAGAATAATTACGAATTAATAGGCCGAATTAAGACCTAAAAACTCGGAATGAAGCACATTACTAAAAATAATTAAAAACCAAGTTATGACTTTTAACTAAATTTATCGAAAGAAGATGTAAGCAGGATAAAAATAACTAAAAACCAAGTTACGACTTAAAGTTAAATTTATCGAAAAGGTAAGGGTTGAAACAAATTACCACACAAAATTATTTTTGGAATAAAAATACGTAAGTTAAAGAAAATTATTTCTAATCACACAAGATTTTTTTTTAGAAAAACTCACACACAAAATAAGAAAAATTATTTTATTTTATTTTATTTATTATATTTGTTTTTTGCTTTTGAAACTATTTTTGCTAAGAAGATTTTTATAAATGCACATACACACACAAAATAAGAAAAATTATTTTATTTTATTTTATTTATTATATTTGTTTTTAGCTTTTGAAACTATTTTTGCTAAGAAGATTTTTATAAATGCACATAAAATAACACACTAAATAACACAAACAATAATAACAAAAATAAACATATAAAATAAAATAATCAAATAAAAAAACCCTAAAACAGCCCCCAAAACCTCAAAACTGGTGATATGGCCGTTGACAGGTGGCGTCGTTTCCCCTCTGACATGGCGGTCGCCACGTCAAAATCCTTTGAACCTGACGGTCGCCATGTGACATTTGAACAACATGGCGGTCACTCACTTTGGAAGTGGCGACTGCCAACTCTAGGCACGTATACAGTTCCACAGGCGCGCAGTTTGGCTCATTTGTGCATTCTCCTCTCTCTTTCTAACTCCCTTGCTCTCTCAAAACTCTCTTAAACTCTCTCTTGCTTCCTTTGCTTCCAAGCTTTCTCCTGCTCCCTTCTACCTTCTGAGTACCCTTTCTTGATACACAATGTTCACACTATTGTTTTGTGATTCCTTTCTTGTTCATGGCAGGTCATGGCCAGGGAGACGATGATCTAGGGGCACGACGGGGCCCTTTCGCTACTGAGAGCTCCTCCATGGGCGCCATTGGGGGACCTAGCTCCCATATTCCTACTGGTGAGGTCTCTACACCACAGCACTCCAGCTCTTTAAGAGCCATGGATATACTTGCGACCGAGGCATAGCGGTCACTGCTTCAGCTGTTGAGGAGCAGGACAGGGCGGCACAAGTGGCTACTGTAACACAGGCGGCTGCATATTAGGCAGCAGCGGAGCAGGCAGCTGCTGAGGCTGAGATAGCTGACTTTTTGGATCCCCAGGTTAATGAGGGTCATCCAGCACCTTTTGATCCTCACACCTACGCTCCAGTACCACATCGTTTGACTCTGGACGGGATGAGATGCTATGAGCCACCTACCGACACCGTTGCTGCTGATGTTCTACTTCAGGAGCCTGATCAGCACATCTCTCGCCTACGCCCATTGGTAAGTTTCCTATTCTTGCTGTTTCAATATCAAAGCATGTTATATGATATATCTCAAACACAGACGCATGCCTAGGATCCCCCATGTGATGTATTATGATGTGTTGTGATATGATGATGATGATATGATATCTGTGATAACTGTGCATGATATTTGAGATTTGGCCATGTAAAACATAGCTTAGGGACCTGTACAATAGAAATTAAAATAGTAGGGATATTAGGACTTAAACAAATAGTCTGAGGGGTGGTTTTTTTTAGCAAAAATCGTGAAAATAAAGGGCTTGAAATTTTATTATTTTTTTATTTTATATTATTTTTTTATTATTATTTTATTTTTTTTATTTTTTTATTTTTTTTATTTTTATGTTTGAAAAAACTAAGAGAACATAAAATGATAGAGATTTTCCTGGCACATTAGGGTTTAACGCCCCTAGTCTTTTACTAGGGCGTGCAAAAACCAAAAGATCGTATCTCACATACTAACCTAAAGTTAGGAGATTTTGCCTAGCGTGCTAAGGCTTAGGATTCTTAGTTTTTTACTAGGACTTACAGGGTTTGAGAGATTTGCCTAGCGTACCAGGGCTTGAGGTGCCTAGTTTGTCTAAGGCTTATGAGATTTGTCTAGCGTACCAGGGTTTAGGGTGCCTAGTTTGTCTAGAGCTTGAGATATTTGCCTGGCGTACCAGGGCTTAAGGTGTCTAGTTTGTCTAGGGTTTAAGAGATTTACCTGATTTGCCAGGGCTTATAGTGCCTAGTTTGTCTAGGGATTGAGAGATTTGCCTAGCGTACCAGGGCTTAAGATACCTAGTTTGTCTAGGGCTTGAGAGATTTACTTGGCTTGCCAGGACTTAGGGTGCCTAATTTGTCTAGGGCTTAGAAGAACCGAAGGGTCGTCACACACACACGAACCTAGGATTTTTATTGCTTTCAGATATCTACTGCACTTCACTTGTTTGATATGCTCTTTATATATTCTCTGCTTGTCTTCTTCTATTTTAGGCTGGTCATTATGTCCGTGGCTTCAGAGGTTCTGCCTCCGGAGAGGTGTTGGAGTGGTATAATGCCCTCTCTACTCCCAGCCGGGCTTATATTGATTCCTCCAGCTTTGCTCGGTTCATACCCTTATTGGATAGGACGAGCAATGACCGGGTACGGTTGACAGCTCTGGCTGAGTGGTTGTGGGATACCACCAACACCTTCCACTTCACCACGCTCGAGGCTAATCTGACGCCTCTGGATTTCTCACTCATTACTGGCATCCAGGTCGGCGGTGCCCCTATCTTATTTGATCCGTCCATTGCTCGATCCACTGACGCGTTGCTGCATTTCCTCGAAGCTATTCCCACACAGATGGATCGCGATCGAGTCAAATACACATGGTTCTTTGACCGTTTCAGACATTTCTAGTGCACCGAGCCTCGCCACTATGAGTGGGTTGCCCGAGGCTTTTTGATGTATATGTTTGGTACCCTCTTGTTTTTGAACAAGGAGAACACCGTACATTTGCACTACCTGAGTGCCCTTGCTCGCCTCGACCGCATTGCTACATTCGACTGGGGAGGAGCAACTCTTGCCACTCTCTACGGTTTCATGCGAACTCTAACCCGATTCTTCTAGGAGCTCAGCATAGGGGGATACTGGAGGGTCTGGGAGGTATGATTTAGTTTATGCGTTCTTTTATTCATTTTATTATATATCATCCATTATTCTGCTTGCTGGCATCTTTTCTTTTTCAGCTATGGACTTATGAGTTCCTCGGGCTTCACGTCCTGCAAATGCCTCGGTAGACCCTTCAGTCATTTCCCGTGCAGCCCGGTGGTCCCGAGGGCTTAAGGGGAAGAAAGCTGGGGGAAGGACATTGATCGATTTCGGGTGTTGTTGGACTGGCTGATCCCCGACCAGGTATCATTATTTACTGCTTATTATACTATACACCATACTGTTTGCTACACTGATTACTGTATACTGCTCTGTTCATTATGCTGTAATGTTAACCACTCTCTGCTCTACGCACTAATTACTGTATTCTGTTCATTGGCCGTTATACTACACTACATTTACTGCTCAATGATTACTATACACTGCACTGTTCACTGTACTCTGCAAGTTCACTAGGATGTCTGGCGAGGAGCAGAGGATCGAGCTGGCACAGATCTGATACGTAGCCGCGATGTTGCTGCAAGGCATATCTTGCTGGAGGGTCCATTTGGCCGAGAGTATTATCTTGGGGAGCGAGTGGTCCGCCAGTCCCTCGGTCTCAATCACTTTTGGATTCCAGTGGTTCCTCCAGCTTGCATGCGCATGACCGATCATCTTGGATGGGTAGATCTTCTTTTAGAGCTAGTGGGGACTCCTGCTGCAGAGTTACTGGTACCGGTGGGAGACTACACAACTTGGGCCTGGGCACATCTATTGGGACCTCTAGGCTCTGGCTTGGCTATACCTGGCGGTAGGACGTAGAGACGCGTGTCGGAGGCTGCTGATGCTGATGCCGATGCTGATGCTGCTGCTGGAGGAGCTGCAGCTGGTGCTACGGGAGCTGGAGCTGCTGCTACTACTGGGGAACCTAGAGCTGTCGAGATACCATGGACTGTACCGACCCTTATTGCCGGGTATCCTTTCAACATCCCAATTCTAGTTCCCCTAGCCTCGGAGTTTCGACTAGTATACGCCCAGGTTTGCTCATCTTTTCATTGTTTCCTTTTTTATCTTCTCTCTATTTAGACTGTTTAGTTCTTTATTCTTCTTGACAGGCAGATCAGGCTTGGCAAGATCATCTCATGCTAGTAGTGAGCGGTATGCGGGCCGTGATTCACCAACAGGATGCAGCGTTGCGTGCGGCTGGGGTTCCTTTTGTCCCTCTATTGGTGAGTGTCTTTCTCTTTGATCTTGTTGTTATGTTCTATACTGTTCTCTTACTTTTTGTCTCTTTTAACAGCCACTAGTGGCTGCTACAGTACCACCCCAGGCTCTTACTCATCCTCATGTTCCTGCTCATGCTTCAGTTCTAGTACGAGGTCGTGGGTCCCGTGCTTCTTCCCGAGCTCGCCCTTTTCGAGGATCTATGTCATTTGCTCGGAGCCGGTCCAGGGTTGTTTCCTCCTCCTCCGACGGTGACGATGACAGCGACGGCCTGGAGAGATTATTTGAGGACGACCGTTTCGACGAGGCTGGCCCATCTTCCCGTCGAGTCTGCCCGAGGCGAGAGTGAGAGAGATTGAGAGAGACCTCATCCCCATTTTTAGATACATTTTATACATTTGATTTTTCGTGCCTGCGCGCCCTAGCTTGATACATTCTGATACACTTATTCTGGTTTATGGGCCTACGTACCCTAGTTTCACTAGTTATTGGGCCTGGGTGGCCCGGTTTACATTTATTTACTGATGCATTTTTAGGCCTTCGTGCCATTTACTTATATATTCATCTGCTTTATTTACTGCTCAAACTGTCTTTGATGTATGATACAAATGTCAAAATTTACACAAGCCACAGAAACTGCAAACTGATACACACCCGCCATGTTTGAACATGGTGGTCGGAATAGTTTAACATGGCAGTCGTCATATCAACACGGCGGTCACCTAGTTAAAGGGGTGATGTTAGTGTACGGTGCCCTTTCAAGTTGGCAGTCGCCCACTCTAAGGTGGCGATCGCCACATTGATTGTACTTTTTACTGCTTTTTCGATCTTCAGCCTTTTCATGCCTTATAAATACAGCCCTGGAGGCTCCATTTTCTGTTCTTCTTATTTAGATAGCTAATCCTCTTTCTTCATGGATTGAGGTATTCTCCCATATCGAGCGTTTGAACTTTACCCATTTCGATATCAACTCCTTATTTTCTCTCATGGCCATAAAGACTGACGGACCTTTATTGGAGGCTACGCTCGACTATGGGATCCGCAGTCCCATGTCTTTCGATTTGGCCTCAAAAAACTATGCCCCACTGTGGAGGAGTTTGCTGCTATTTTGGACTTGACTCTGCGGAGTTTCATTGTTGTTCTAACTTTCTCCCTTTCGGCTCGGCAACAAGTAATGCGACTCTGTGGTCTGTCTAGGATGGAAGCTTCTCTTCTGACATCGGGTGACTGCCTTGACATTTCATAGCTCATTGAGAGGTTTTATCCTACTAGCGACCTTAGCGACCTCGACTTTCATCTGCGGCATCGTTATGTCCTTTGTTTCTGTCTCCTTGCCCAGTATCTCCTCATTCCTTCTAATGGGCGGGTTAGCTACACACTGGTTGACATCGCGAGTTAGATGTGGAGGGGAAGGACTTCGTGCCACTTGTCTTAGCCGAGACACTGCTAGGCCTAGATGCTGTTTATCGTGGTGAGACTACTATTTTTTTCCAGCAGCCCCTTTCTTCTTCAGGTAAGCTCAAACATTTCTCTTTATTAGACCTATGTTGCACTGCAAGGCTCTTCCCTTACTGATCTAACTTTTGCTACACCTCTGGCTGATGAAGAAGGTATATCTTGTGCAAAAATCACATACTGATAGACACAGTGCTGCAGCTTTCCTTTACCGCCCCTATTATCATATATGCAACACTGAGGCACCCTGGCGACGGTACCTTTCTTCTTTAATTGACCCAGTTATTACTTGGCAGTGCCCCTGGTGGCGGATCCGTGTCATGACTCTGACTACCATGGATTACCCTTGTGTTCTACTAATTGGTCTACGTTAGACTACTTTCTATTATCCTTGTCAGATCCTGCGGTAGTTCAATCACAGATAGATCATTTTTTACAATATCCGAGGTCGTTTATTTTCATCTGCACTGCGGGCCCCATTTCTAACATTATATCAAGATGCCTAGCCATCTTGTTCACGGATAAAGATGTAGGAACTGTAGTGTCCCGAGCTTCCTGATGAGTATAAAACGTGGCGGATGCAGGATAGGGGGAAGAAGGACAAAGAAGAAGGGAAACAGGCAACAAAGAGGAGAAAGAATTGAGGCACCCTGCTTTGTTTTAAAGATTTCACAACTTTCTTTTTTATTTTATTTGTAGAGTTTGGAATTTGCGCGCTCTCCCTTTTATTTTCAAAACTTTGTAACCCAAAGCTAAAGTAATGAAAAGAAGGTTCAAAATTATCCAAAGTCTTTCGATTTTTGCAATTAAATGACTTTATTTATCAAAATTCATAAATAAATTTACATTGGTCTTATTCAGATTCAAAGATGGTTAAAAACAAAGGATGTGATCGAACTTTTTAAAAGAAGCTGCCTACGTATCCCAAAAAGATGAAATCAAGTCATTACGTAGTTCGAGCTCAGTTTACTCTCGGATATTGACGCTCTCCTTTTGTGATGCCCTAACTTTTGCCAAGATCGCCCCTTCGAGTTTTCGGCTTTGCGGGCTGCTCTAACTTTTTCCTAGGTTGCCTTTTTAGTTTTCAACTCAGCAAGCTTTTATTTTTTTCTTATTTTTACCTCAAGGATAGTACTTTTTGAGCTGGTCGGGGTTTACTGGAGTGGAGAACATATTGCCATCCAAATCCATAATGATAACAGCACCACCGACCATGATGGTTTTGATGAGAAACAGTCTGGACCAGTTTAGTTTGAACTTGCCCCTCGGGTCAAAGATAGGAGCTCTGATTTCCTTAATAATCAGATCTCCTTCTCTGAGATCCCGGGCCCTAACCTTCTTATTGAATGCTTAGCTAACCTCCGTTGGTATCCTTGTACATGAAACAAAGCATGCAGCCTTCTTTCATCAAATAAGAGCAACTCTTCCATTCGGTTCCTCTGCCATTCTGCTTCTGAGATACTAGCCTCAGCCACTACTCTTAGCGAATGAATTTTCACCTCAATTGGAAGCATGGCTTCCAGCCTGTACACTAAAGAGTTTGGTGTAGTTCCTGTTAAAGTTCTAATTGACGTCCTGTATCTTCAGAGTGCAAATAGTAGATGTTCCGGCTAATTCTTGTGTGAGTTGATCGTCTTTTGTAGAATTTTCTTGATATTTTTGTTTGCTGCCTTAACTTCCTCATTGGTCTGCAGTCAATATGGTGAGAATTTGTGAGCCGCTATTCGATATTCCTCGAAAAGGTCCAAGACCTCTCCTTGAAAATGTGAGCCATTGTCCGAGATCACCTCATGGGGGACCCCGTATCGAAAAATGATGTTTTGCTTGATGAACTTAGCAACATGAGAGGCTTTCAATACCGAGTGGGAGGTTGCTTCCACCCACTTGGTAAAATAGTCAATGGCCACTAAAATGAACTTGTGCCCATTTGACACCTTCGGTGTTACTCTACCGATCACATCAATGCCCCATACTGAGAACGGCCATGGTGATGTTAGCTTATACAGCTCAGAAGGGGGAACATGCATAAAGTTTGCATGAATCTGACATTTATGGCACCTCTGCACTAACTGTATACAGTATGTCTCCATTGTCATCCAAAAATATTCATGTCGTAGGATCTTCTTGGCTAACATGTTCCCACTCATGTGAGGCCTACAAACTCCTACGTGTATTCCTTTCATCAGCTCTTGGCCCTCATCAGTGCTAACACATAGCTTATTGACCCTAGAATACCCTCGTTTGTACAGTCTTCCACCGCAAATGACAAACTGTACAAATAATCATCGTATTGCCCTTTTGTCCTTTTACTGGCTAACTTAGGATATTCTCCTTTCTCCACAAAATTCTAAATGTAAAAATACCATGGAAGGTCATCAGTGCTTTTCTCGATCGTGATCGTCGTCTCGTACGCCGGCTTTCTTTTCTATTCAATTATCAAATGCCTCATTCGAACTCTGAGTGGTATGTCAATCATGGATGCTAGGGTGGCCAGTGCATCGATGAACTTGTTTTGCAATCTTGGCACATGGGTAAAGACCACTGATTCAAAGCATGGTATCAGCTTCTCTAGTTCTTGATGATAGAAAATCAAGGTTAAGTCCTTGACCTTCCATTCTCCTCTGGCTTATGAAACCACCAGTGCTGAATCTCCGATGACTTCCAGCTTCTATGCCTCTAATTCTAAGGTTGTCCCTAATCCAGCTAAACATGCTTCATACTCAGCCTGATTGTTGGTAACTTCAAAATTGAATTTCAAAGACAAAGGGATATGTGACTCGTTAGGGGTGACAAGAAGGACTCCTTTTCCATAGCCATACTGATTGGATGCGTCATAAAAATATAGAGTCCACTTGTCATCCCCGACTTTCATCAGCTGTTCGTTAGGAAATTGGAACTCTGTGTCTTCACCTCCCTCAACTGGTTAGTCAGCCAGGAATTCTGCCACTACTCTACCCTTGATTGACTTTCGGGTGACATATCTAAGATCGAATTCTAATAACAACGGCAACCATCGAGCTAACCCCCCTATCAGTGCTAGCTTTTCAAATAGGTACTTTAACCGGTCCATCTGGGAGATGATATTCACCGTAAAAGACAGCATATAATGCCTCAGTTTTAGGAGAGCCCAAACTAAGGCACAACATGTATTTTCCAGTGGTGTGTGTCGTATTTCTGACCCTATCGTCTTCTTGCTTAAGTAGCAGACAACTTTTTCAATTCTAGTTTCACCTTCTTGTGCCAACATACATTCCATAACTGAATCAGTCACTGACAAATAGAGAATGAGTGGCCTATCAGGTTCAGGAGGAGCTAGAACAAGTGAATTTTACAAGTACTATCGTACGACATCAAAGGCGTCTTGGAATTTCTAATCCCACTCAAACTTGACTCCTTTCTTCGGCAGACGGAAGAGCGTCTCGCAGGTAGTTGTCAATTTTGCGATGAATCGACTGATGAACTGTATCTTACCCAAAAAGCTCCTAACTTCTCGTTCGGTCTTCGGAGGAGGCATCTCTAAAATTGCTTTGATCTTTGAAGGATCGACTTCAATGCCTCGTTGATTGATCATAAATTCGAGTATTTTTTCGACAGTAACTCCGAAGATACACTTCTGTGGGTTGAGTCGCATCTTGTACTTCTGAATCCTTTCAAAAAACTTTTGCAGTGCTACGAAGTGGCTATCCCGGTCCTTGGACTTGACTATCATGTCATCCATATACACTTCGACCTCCTTATGTATCATGTCATGCAGTAATGTAGTGGCAGCCCTCTAGTAGGTTGCTCCTGCATTCTTCAGCCCGAATGGCATCACACAATAACAATAGGTGCCCCAAGGTGTGGTGAATGTCGTCTTTTCTCTGTCCTCGAGATCCATCAGAATCTGGTTGTATCCGGAGAAGCCATCCATGAATGACAATAAGGCAAGTCCCGCTGTATTGTTTACCAAAATGTCGATGTGTGGCAGCGAAAAATCGTCTTTTGGGCTAGCCTTATTGAGATCTCAAAAATTCACGCAGACTCGGATACAATCGTCCTTCTTTAAAACGGGCACAGTGTTGGCTACCCACTTTTGATACTCGGTTACCATCAGGAATCCAGCGTTGATCTATTTGGCAACCTCTTCTTTGATCTTCAGAGCCCATTCTGGCTAGATCCATCTTAATTTTTGTTTGGCCGATTTAGCATCAGGGTACAAGGGGATATGGTGTTGGACAATATCAGGATTAATTTCGAAAATATCCTCGTAAGACCATGCAAATACATCATTGAATTCTTTTAATAAAATTGTTAATTGTTCACTTTCAACTAAAGATAAAGAAGAACCAATTTGTACATTTTGTGGGTTTGTTTTATTATCCAGATTTATTAACAGAGTTTCTTCAATTATTGGTTGGGCGCGCATTTCTTCTTTTCTTTTTATTAAAAATTTTATTTCTTCGGGGATATTTTCATTGAATTCAAAATCATCGAAAAGCGTATGAAATAAATCAAACAAAGCAGAGTAACTGAAAATTTCGTTCATTTCATTAAAAGAAGACGGAATTGCAACCTCGAAAGCATAAACAGGGGGTGCACAAACAAGCATGCCCTCAACCACAAACTCTGACTTAGACTCTGACTTAGGACAGACAACCTGCACATCACAGGACTCTAAGGTCTAGTTCTTCACTTCCTTTGCAGCCGCATTGACAATGAGCTTGGTTCAGTTGGTTGGTGCACTGAAGCCCATCATGAAACAGTCTGAGTTAGGTACATGCAGCTGTGCCATCCTTTCATTGCACAACACTCCCATGTCGATTCCGTCAAGCTTGTCTACCCAATCTTCCTCTTGGATCTTCTTTCCTTTCTCTTCCCTTTTTACTGTTTCATCCTCTTCCATGTTGAATAGTTGATTGCCAAAGAAGATCTCTAGCCCTGGTAACTTTTGGTCAGTTTCTTCTTCGATCCATGGCTCTGGGAAGCCATAGTACGGGAAGTCTTCTCCTTCTTTGACAAAATACTCGTTGAGTGTTCCTGAATAGTTGGCCTTCCATCCCCTTTTAGGCCCTTCCAAATCTTCTCCCATCGATTTGTACCCAAAACTAAAACAACAAGAAGCCGGCAATACCTGGACAGGTTTGGGAATTTCATGTTGCTTACGCCCCATCCCTAGCCCCATGCCCGGGAAGTAGGACATTTTTCTCATTATTGTAATTACTCTTGGGATAATGTACATCTCTTCTTCATTCAATAGCATTTGCATACCCTGCGCTTCATCAAATCAGAAGCCATTTATGACACATCCCCTTCGCCATGTTAACCCTCTAAGAGAGTTGAGCCTTCTCCTCTTGGGGGTTGGATGCTCTCTTTTCCATGGATAATCAGAATTGTCCCATTCTTTATCAGTTTTAGCTTTTGGTGAAGAGTCGATGGCACTGCCTAGACGTTCGAGTCATGCAGCCATGGCCTGCCTAGCAATAGGTTGAAAAAGGCCGATACATCCAGTACGTGTAACTCAACTGATGTCTCCAGAGTTCCTACTGATAATGCGAATGATACCAAGTCCAGCACGTCTCTTCTTGTATTGTCGTAGGTCCGGACTCCTTGATTACTAGGTCTGAAATGTTCTGGCTTTTGTCCCAAGAAAACTGTTGTTCTAAGCAGACAGACATTTAATGCGGATCCATTATCAATAAGAGTCATCGGGACCACTTTTCCAAGCATTTAATGGTTATGTGCAGGGGTTTGTTATGATTTTTTCCTTCTGCTGGCAGATCCTTATCAAAAAATGAGATGACTTTCGGCTCTGTAGCTGGCAGAATGAGTCCAACGAGTTACTCTGAGGTTGCATCTATCGAAACACTCACTTTGTTCAGGACCTTTAGCACAACTTATCTATGTTTATGTGAGGCCATCGATAGGCCCTAGATGCTGACATTGGCCTGTGTCTTTTTAAGCTGCTTCAGTACAGCGTCATCCTCTTCTTCTTGTTCTTTCTCTTTTCCATTCCCACTTGATTGTCCTTTCTCCAACTAAGTCGGATTAAAACGTCGTCCACTCCTGGTTAGATGTTCCACACCGTCATCGGGATCCCATAATCCCGGTATGGTACATTCAGTCTGTCTTACTTCGTCTATGCACAGAGGGCTTTCAAATGCCCACAGATCATCTAACTCACCGACCGCTGCCCTTCCTCTCCTTTCCTCATCATCTTCGATAGCCCACGTATTGTCAACTTCTTCTCATATGTCTTCTTCGATGTATTCTACGTGTTGTTTTCGAGCAGCCTAAAAGTCGGCCCACTCCATCCCATCTGATTTCAGCACGACCCTTACTAACCAATAGGATTGCATCTCGTCGACATATATCTCTTCCTCAAAAAGTTAGAGATGAGTAATGCCGTCAAGCACGTGGCCAAACCCATAAGGTCGTGCCGGATAATCCAGCGGCCAATCGTCTTCCTCATTGCGTTCCTCATCTTCTTGTTGGTAGGCTTGGATTACCATTTGATACCATCCCCAGGCATTATCATTCCATTCTTCCATCCTATCCCGGCCATTTCTAGCCATAATAAATGAGCATGTTGTCTGACCCTCAGTAGCTGAAACATGAGGGCGCAACAAATATGCTGAATAGATATACTTACTCGAATCTTCTGACTGTTCTAAAGTTATGCAGTTTACCCCAGACTACTTGGCATGGTTTGGAGCAATAGACATTGGAGGGATCACTTTGTTATTGATGAGATTCTAGATCTCATGACGCAGCCTTATACACTTATCAATCAAATGCCCGTGACCTTGGTGGAAGGCGCATACTGAGAAGTATTAAACCCCAGCAATAGGGGATCAGGTACGAACATGGGGTGTAGTGGCTTGATAAGCCTTTTCTCGACAAGTCAATTTAGGGCTGTGGATAATGAAATATTGAGGGGGTAAAGACCCTCCTTGGCCTTTGCTGCTGCTGGCCGTTGTTTGACTATTGGGTATTGTTGGATTGTTGAGCGGAGGATGAAGGGTTTAGAAGATTCACCTCATTCGGGCGAGACACGAGGTTGGTGGAGGCAGATTGGTTTTGGTTGGTTGCAGGGAAGGTCCTCCTTGGTTTCTGGCTAGGCTCGATTTTTTTGATATCCCCAGATTGTATGGCGTCTTCAATCTGTACCACAGCATCAAACAGCTGTTCAAAAGTAGAAAGCAGCTATGTGATAAGGTAACGCTTCAGTGGGGACTACAGATTCTTAATCACGATCCTCACTTATTCTTTCTCAGTGGGCCGATTCGTCATCTTGGCTACTTTGCCCCTCCACCAGATCAGGAAATCAACAAATGATTCCCGGTTCTCCTTGCGAATCGTTTTTAGTTCTTGAGTGGTTACATCCAACTGGACGTTGTAGCTATATTGATTGATGAATGCAGTGGCTATATCTTTCCAAGTCCTGGTCTTAGCCACCTCCAAAGAGAGGAACCACCTTTGTGCTGCCCTAGAAAGTGATCGGTGAAACAGTTGGACCTTGAGCAGATCGTCAATCCCCATGGGGGAGAGAGTTCCAACGTACATCCTCAAATGAATTCGGGGATCTTCGATGACATCAAACTTCTCCATCTCTGGTATTTTAAATTTTTTGGGTAGTTTGGCATCTAGAAATAAACACAAACCGCCTACATCCAGCATGTATTCTTCTACTTCCTTTGCCTTTTTCAGTACCTTTTCCATTTGATCGATCTTCTCCGCTAGAGCGGATTCCCTAGACTAAGCAGTAATCCTTTCCTCTACCACCATCGGGAGGGGGACCCGAGGTGGCACAGCGACTTGCGGTGCTTCCTGTCCTTGGTTATCGTCTCAGAAGTCTACACCGTTCTCGTTTGTATCTTTCAGCTATCCGTTGGCACCTGGCAAACAGACCTGAATCTCCCGAATTTGCGCTTGATATTGATTTTGAGCTTGGGTCTGCTGCTCCACAGCTCTCTGTATCTCAGTTATAGATCTCATCAAAGCTGTCAAGTTCACGTCATTCTCTGCCATTTTCAATGGCTTAGCTGGCTGTTCAAATATTCTATAGAGTCTGCCTGACCCTGATCTTACCCAGACGCGTGTCGACTATAATCTTCTTGGCTCAATGATCTAGACCCGAAGAAAATCTAGATCCCAAAAGCATAATGACCAGTATTAGATACCCTCGGTATATTTGTGTCGACTCCTTTTGTCATTTGTGTCGCCACCAAATTTTTTCAGGTAGGCTCGAGATATTTGTGTCTACTCATCTTCAACTTTGTGTCGACACCTAAATTTTGCAGGAGGCTTAAGTTCTTTTGTGTCGACTCATTTTTCATTTGTGTCGACTCAAAGTTTCAGATACCAAAAGTGATAAACCACTTTCGTGTCGATACAAAATCAATTTTTATTGACTCATTTTGAGTTCAGAGAGCTTCGGTTCTTTTGTGTTGACACAAACTTTTAATACCTAAAAGCATCATTATCAAGCAGTTAGAGTGTCAAACTATTTGTTTAAATATGTTGCCATACTTGATATCTTCAAGTATACTTTGTCTTAAAATTTTGACTTAATTATCAATTGGGTTCAACACAAAATATTCTCAAGAATACTTAGGTATTTTAATTCTCCTGAGAGATAAGTCATTTCTTTTGGTTAAATGTGCCAACTCATTTGTTCAATATGTGTCAACACTTTTTTTTTTGAAAAATATGAATATTATCTATTTAAAGATATTTATTCTTAGAAAATAAATTTATGAAAATTACCAAAATCAATATAAAATGTCATTGGACTAACAATCTCCCATTTTTTTATTATTAGAACCATTTAACATTTTCTGGAAAAAAAATTTCAATAAGGGTTCTCCCCTTATCAATATGCCTTAGACAAGATATGCATTCATAATAGCTAAGCATGCATTCAACAGAGTAATATACACTTTGAAGATGATTTGCAATATTATCTTAGAAAAAAATTTGTGCATCATAATAAATATGTGCAAAGTAATTTTTTAAAATCTAAACACATAAATAAATATAAACAGAATTAGCTATGCACAAACACATTCATGCATAAGCATAAAAGAAATGTTTTAAACATTTATCCAAACCATTCAACCATTTAGCCAAAATATTCAAACAACCCTTTCAAACAAAAAAAAATGTATGTTAAAGATTTACATATTCTCCTTTCATAAAAACTACTAAAAGTTTGATAATGTTTGTATTTCTTCTTCTTCTCTTCTTCTCCCCTTCACTCACCTTACCTTCTCCCTTTTTGTAATTGTAAAAAAAGGTGGGATCATTGGTCATCCAAAAATCTTTTGAAGTTCTTCTTTGCTTTAGCCTTTTCTTTGCTCGCAGAGGCTCGTTCCTTGAATGATCGAGCTCTTTTACCTTTGGCTTCAGCGGCGGCCATAGCTTTAAATCTGACAGCTATAGCGAGATCAGCTTCTCATTTTAAACAGGCAGCTTTTTCTTCTTTCGTCTCTTTTGCCTTGAATTGCTTACTTCAAGCTTCTCGGAGCCATTAAAGGTGTTCCTCGACTTTTTGAGAGTTGGCATGCACCGCAGTGACAATGCCCTGATCGTATTCCTTCCTGACTTAGTGCAGGATTGCCTTATTATAATTTACTATGGAGACAATTTTGTCATCCATGATTTTTCAAATGGATCTTCTGACATCCATTACATTTTCAACGTCACGCTGAAGGATGCAGTTAGTTTTATCCAGGTGCTTGACTTTTTTGGATAAGGAGGAAACAGTTTTGTTGAGATCAAAAAATTCTTAATCGACCTTATTTTAGAAGGAAGACAAGGAGGAGGATAAAGCTTGAATCTAGGAAACAACTTCAGACAGATCAACAAAAACAAGAGCAGATGAAGAGACAGATGGAGCAGAGGGAGTAAGAACATATGTCGAAAAAGGAGGAGCATGAGAAGGGCCAAGAGGGTCTGGTCTAGAGGATGGAGCAACATGAGAGTCAAGATCAATGCGAATAGGCAAAAAATCATGGGGTGTGGATTGAGTGCGCGAGACAGATGGCGTACCACGCTTAGTGGCCCAAACTCCGTCAACAAGAGAGTTTGTATGTGCTTCAGGATAGAAACACCATACAAATCATGTTTGGAGAATGGCACCATCTTCTCAGTGGATAAGTTTATGCCAAAATAGCGAAAGACTCGGGTCAAGTACATACCAAGTGGAAGAGAAGAATTAGACTTATTATGTGATTGCAACATGTCAAAGATAAACAAGAAGCCTAAATCTAGATTCTTCTGTTCAAATATGCACCACATAATAAAAACGTGTATGTATGCAGCAACATCACCGAATTTTCTCAATTGGGGGAGAAAAATGTGGTTTACCATATGATACAAGATACGCATCTCTGGCTTAAGAGAGTTGGCTTCTAAGGGTTTGGTGGGATCATTGTCATCATTCTCAAAGATATTTTTCACAGTCTCAGAAAAAGAGAAACCATCAAGGTCTGTGGGTCGTTTATTACAAGATACACAAAGTTCATCCTCCGAAACACAAAAGATTTCATTTAAGATGGATAGGGTTAAATGAATTTCAACACCATTTACCCATGTGGTTATGGTGGTGAACGGAATCAAGAAAAAGTAAAAGTGAGCATAGAAAGATTTAACAAGCGTGGGATAGTGCAGTTCGCAGAGTTGTAAGAGTCTCTCTCATCCAAAATTAGAAAAGAGACCTTTAAATCTCATTTCAATAGAATCGAAAAAAGTGAAATCTACACTACGGCTAGGTGTGGCGCTGGAATTTTAGGATTTTAAAAATGTTTTAAAATAAGGGATTCAAGAGATATTTAGAAAATATTTTAATACCTTGAAAATTAAATTTTGAGAAACTCATTTTTCGTTGAAAATGGCTACTGATCTTTAAAACGTTCAACCAGAGAAAAATAGTTCGGGGGTTAAGGTACGAATCGGGAAAACTGTTAGGCACTCTGTTCACCCAACCTAAGGTTTGTCTCTACTAATTATCATTAATTTTTTAATATAATTTCTCAAATGCGTGCAAATAAAAAAAGTGAAAGTAAATAAAGAACTTCTAAAATCAAATATGAAAAATACATAACATAAGTATATAGAACGCCAAATAAAACAAATATTAAAATAAAAGTCCTAAGTCCTACGACATTGTATTTCTAACTAAATGATACATTGAGCACACCCACACGTAATTTTACCAAAATAAACTAACTATCATTATTTGCATAAAAGATCAGGAATATGCTAGAAATTGCTAAAATGGCCTACACATAAATTGTTACAAAATAAATTAAACTATTCTAAACACAATTTTAAAGAAATTAACTAAAACATGCATATTATCAAAACAAATTAGATTAACATGATAAATTAATAAAAGAAATAAGAAAT